>JAAGWO010000147.1:0-15786 GCA_013266205.1 Fusarium decemcellulare
GCCTTTAATTAAAGGCCGCGTACGCACAGATGATGTAGGTAGTCAAGGCGGCGAGGACAAGACCATGCTCGCGAACAATACCAGCCCACCACGGCATCAAAACACCGAGAAGCGATGCCGGGTCACTAACATACGGGGCGACGAGATTGTCAAAACAACAGCGGAGTGCCATCCGGAGTGCCATCCAGAGAACGGCCCAAATCACCCCAGGTATCAAAGACACGCCGTAAATAATAGGGATGAAGTGGAGGCCCACGAAGATCTGGTACCTATGGTCTATTAAAGATAGGAGAATAGGATGCATAGTTGAGAGGAAGATAAAGACGTAGGAGGCTGGGAAATTATTGAAGATGGAAGACTCAAAGCACCCAAGACAGGAAATCCAAGGACTGCCTGTCTTTAAAGTACGATCAGATCCATTCACCTCCTTATGCTGATGTTTTATTAAGTCATCCGGGTTATTCTAATTGCTGCTTGTCCTTTCAAGCGCGGTTAGAGTGCCTCATAACAAAGAACACCATCTCTCTTTCTTGCTGTTATGCCATCGATTTCAGGCTTCCACAGTAACAAAGAACGTATTTCTTCTACGTCACGGTGTCCTCGCAAGCTCTTTGAGTCCACGCACTCAAACGTGCGGCCCAAGAGTGGCATGCGAAACCTAGAGCTCCAAGACATCACCTGCGTTTCACCAGCTGGTGGCTTCTTGTCAGAACACCTGCGACCAAGATGATGCGTTGACCAAGAGCTTCCTGGATGATGGTGGTGTGAGTTCATCATCTCACAGTCTAGGTGCAAAGGCCGGCGCGACAGCTAGTAATCGCGATGTCTAGGCAGCGCTTGTCGGTGAGAAGTCTACAAATACAGAACAAAGACTAACAAGCATCCACTCATCCGACGCCACCTCCTTCATGAGGAGTACCCTAGAGATATTCCAGTGCTGGCCAGACACGGTTGAACAAAGCTCGTGACACGCCAAGAACGCCCTACTCATGGTCACCTTCAGCGGTGACGGCATGCTCAAAGCGTGTACCAGATTACGACAGAAGTGTCGGTTGGGCCATGTCTTGCCCGTCTTACTCCATCGGGGGCCAGGGGGCCAAGGCTTCTACGGCCACCTGTAAGCTGTTTCAAGCGTCAATGAGTCGTCCGGTTGTCGTGGCCTGTGTCATTTCTGACAGGTCTCTGGCCAGGGCCTCTGTTGAGCACGGCAGGCTTACTATTGTCTATTTACAAACGCATGAACCAGCAGCGCCACCGAACTGCATGTTCAGAAAGAATCCTGATACATCGCCTATACTGTCGTTTGTCGTTGACCTGGTTCTTACTTGGCTGCCATGGGTAAAGTTAGGGGTAGGGACCGGCTGAGACATTAATCACCACAACGAACTCCTTCACGTCTTTGTTTGGTGTCAGAGTGCCACGCAACAGAGACAACGAGGCACTTCAGCCGTCCAAGCTTCTGGTGGGATGCGGTCCTGACGTGCGTGAGACAACCTGTCCGGGAGTGCAGCCGCTGGGGTCAACGATCAACCTTGCAAGACGCCAACTGGCGATGAAGCAAACAACGTCCCTTGCCCGCAGACGTCAATGGCACAGTAGTAAGTCACGCACTAGGGCGGCTGTGATGGTATTGAAACCCATCGTCGTCTTCTTCTCTTGGTGGAGAGACCCGCCCCTATACCACAGAAGATATTTCCAGACTGGCATCGTGGCAGGCCGAATTCGACAACCGGCGCATGGACTCTGGTCAAAGATATGCTTGACCTGGGAAATACTTTCGGATCGAGAGCTAAGTTTTGGCATCGACCATGACTTGTGAACTGTTGGGCCTAATCCGCTTTGGTACGCTGTTGAAGCCCTTGCTGATCTTACCGGGCCATTCCACTCTGTCGCCTCGTTGTGTTTGTGTTCTGAGCCTACCATCGTTTGTCACTGTCGTTTTATTATTCAGGAACCCATGCTCGGATATAGAGTATGGAGGCGCAAGACTGATTCGAGATCGACCATTGCCAGCACTACTTTTGTGTTGTTCTGAACAACACTATCAACCGAATTCAGATAGCCAGAACCGTCGAGTCCAAAGCGTCCAGCGCTTTAAAGAGATGTTAGGCGAACAAAGGAGAGAACTAACTTAATCTTTTCGCGTTAATCCCGGTTAGGTTCTGGTTGATAATAATACCGATCACGCATCATAACCATTTTAAGGATGAGACTACTCTTGCGACTGACGGGAAAGTGTCTGGCGAAGGCCCAGAGACGAAACCCCGGCCAGGAATTTTCATTGCCATGGTCTACCTAGACGTCTTCTGGAACACCCCCGATACTGTTGTGGCCATGAAAATGTATACCCAAATTGCTGACATGATTCTGATATCCCCAGATGTTATGGACCCCAGGTTGGCCGAGGTGATCAAGGCCGAAGCAGCTTTGTCAAGGTTATCAAGTACTACTTGCCCATCCGGTCCCTGACGGTACGGTAATCAAGCCTTGAATTGACTTTGGGCGTCTTTACAAGCGACAGACTGGCCATCACCAGACATAACAGAATGGGTGCCATCTTCCCGCTGTAAGTCTAGCTCATCAATAAATCCTGCAATTTCCAGGAACCAAATTTGCCCGGGCAAGCTCGCCAAGCGCAGGGAGAACATAGAAACTTGATAATTCCGACAACGACGTGTCAGCTTTTCCTTACTTGTCAGGCACCGAAAGAGGAAGAAAGGACGTTAGCGCAGTCCTTGACAGAGGTCCACAGAAGTGGAAGAGCTAGGAAGTCTCAAAACAAGAGCTCGCCGGGTTGACGAAATTGGTTACGACCTCGATCACTTCAAGATTTGTTTCCATCGCTTACCGTAGTTGCTAGAGTCAAGCCTAGCGCTGTTGGACTGTTTGTAAAAACTGAGCTTGCAAGCATGCAACTCGTTGCCATCGTCCTTTGTGATTGGCAGCGTCAAGCTGGGCAGCAAATACGACGACAGACTGCATATCAAGGGATTTATCCTTCTTGAGGTATATCCAGACTGCCGTAAAACTTATCATCTGTTCCGCATACGTCAAGATCCCCGGTAGTCTCATCTGTGCCGGTTGTGGCAAACTCTGTGGATTAGTATCCAGATCATCGCATGATAAGTAAGTAGGACTCGGGTTCGAAGAACAACTACAATTCGTTTACGACGACTGTTGCGTATTAGAATTAGGAAGAACGGGGATATAGTAGACTTGTCCCTTTACCTAGTACTTGTTTAAGTAATGTGGCGAGGTGGTTCTGGGTCGGTTGATGGCCTGGGTTATATCCAATCTTGAAAGGAATAGCTCCGATTTCTCACAGAGATAATTCAATTCCTTGGCAATTAATTTCCGTAAAAATAGGTGAAGAGGCCTAGGCCAATCTTACTACTTATTGGAATTGCTTGTAGCGCGACTTGTTAGTCAGGGGATATGTTGCCGGACGCTGAACTGACCTCTGTCTCTTGGCCCTCTTAGAGCTCCGCAAGACGTTGGGGTCAACAATTGAATTGTACGGTTCTTTGTTCAGTACCTCGACCGTCCCAAACGGAGAGCGAGCGGCAATTCCCGAAGCGACGGTCCGATGGACAAGTCTGGACAGAAACGGCACCAGCGCCCAAGCCCCCATCTGACCCGTCGGCCATATCGGTTCCAAGGTTGATGCACCGTGTTGCCACAGCTCTCGCCGGTCAGAATATCGGACAGGGAGCTGCGGAAGGCATGTGATTGTTGGACCAGCTACACCTTCAAGCCGGGATTCTGGCATTGTTCGGAGACCTCGGATCGGTGGAGGCGTTGTGGTTCGTTTGGAACGTAATGGATATACTGATTTCGATCTCCCCCGAAGCCCGGATTCCATGTTGCTCGTGAGGATCTCTCAAACGATAACGGCGTGTATCGGTAAATGTCCGAGTGCTACGTCGCTTCATGGTCCGCAGCCTTGTTACACACCTGGTACTCGATGCCGAGAAGCCCCCTTGTACATTGAACAAGTCGTGGCGAAGAGGGAAAGATTTGCCGTTTTTTCGTGCTGCCGATCTCATTTAAGGCCCGCGTGATCGATAGGGCTTTACGGCCTCGGATTCTCTGCGTGCTTCCTCGTCAGTCAAGTCACCCATGATCTCACAGCCGTTAAGCGTGCCAGTCGACCGTGATGACGGCCTGCATCAACCCGAACGGTGATATTGCTGAGACCATGCATGGATGGCCTAATGTTGTACCCGACTATTTTACCGCCCCGAGACAACGGTAATCAAAGACACTTCAAGACAGTGAAACAAGCTTGTTCATAAAGACCAGATATCCCAGTTTTATCGGCGGCCAACACTGTGCTTTCCTGACAGTATGCGTGGTTCGCGTGCACTTTCGGCTTATACACCGACCCTGACGCGCTGCGCATTGCATTTTCCGTCCACCACTGAACAGCAGCCCCTTCATGGTCGGTATTAGTTATCGTTACATCAGTAAGATCTGACCTACGACATCAAGGCCCTGGCCTGTCAGGTTGGCCGGACTGTAGCGGCTCTTGAAGTTGAGCTAATCCAATCGTTACTTTGAGAGTAGCTGACGGCCAACGTTTAACCAGTTGATGGGCCACGCAGTTGGTATCTAACAGGAATCATTCATCTTTGGGTCTCACTTTGTCAACTCGACACACAGGCGAACCAGCTTGGATTGTTTACCAGATCGACATAACCATGGGGTCTTTGCAGAAAGTGGACAGCTAGAATTGTCCAATGGTATCGTACCTCAATTGTGGCAAAGCTCTTTACGCTTCTTGACGGATATCCTTCCCCAATCGTCATTTCTTCCCGTCTCCATCCTTGCCCCCCACAGTACATGTACATGGCCCTTCATCCTCGACAGACTTCTTTGTCAGGTCAATGTAGACCATCCCGGTGTAGTCGTCGTGGTAATCACCCTCGTTGGGAGTAGGTGGTGCCTCGTTCCCATTATCGAAATTGTTGTCGGAGATGGCGAGATCGATTTCAACCGCCTCGGGGGCTCGGGTCTGACCCAGTTCCTCACTCCGTTGCTGAGGGGGTCCATCTCCGGCAGAAAGACGGCTGGTGGTGTCGAGAGCGGTTAGAAACGCTTCCCAACAGTGACTGCGGACCACATCATACCCAAAACTAAACCCTGCAGAGAAGCCTCTGTCAAATGTGTGCTGAGTTCCACCGCAGCCGTCATTGTCAAGGTGGAGGCAGCTGGCCAAGTTGATGTCGAGGCCACTTGGTGTCCTCTGGGCCCGCTTGGTATCAGGGACGTTACAGCTGCCCAAGCAAGAGCAGAGACCGTCATGCGCGGCGATGGAGTGATGATTGACGGAAGGCAGTTGGCGAGGCCCTGAGGGGAGGTGGAGATCTTGCGGATTGACGCAGACTGGGTAATACCCAGAAGATGACTTGAGACAGCGGGATGAGGAGATATCGTCGATAATCCCAGGGCCATTCGGCGGAAAGCCAACGCCAGTCGGCCAGAACGAGATACGCTCCATTTTCCTTTGAACCAAGAGTAAGTCTAGGGAGAAGCGCGAGGTAAGAAATTCAAGAGAGTAGAAAGCACCATAAGTGAGGTGAAGAGAGGTTGCCAGGTCTGGCTGTCACGAGCGGCGTGCCGCTCTTGATGAAAACCGAGGTAAGCGTTAGTCATGAGCAGACGGCCTGAGGCTGGAAATTGGAAATTCTGATTGGATTATTCATCCCGCGCAGCCAGGGAAGAGCAGCTGTCGTTGAAAGACTGCGCAGCCCCCTCCCCTGGTCCTTGATTGACGGCGCCATGCCCCCTGCCCGTTTGAAGGTGGCTGAAACAGAGGCGGAAGCAACATCGCATTACCGCGTCAGCTGAGCAGGCAATGGACGACTTATCAGTCCAGTAATCTCTAACTTCTGGCATTCCATAAGCTTGCTCACAACTCAAGACCTTGGTAGCTGCAGGTGACTTCTGACCAACCATCAGTAACGGGAGGAGTGCAAAGGCCTTGGGCTCTACCCAGCTTGGTGATTGGGTACAAGGCCTCGCTGAAAATAACAAACCCGGGCAGCAATCAGACTGGCAATCTCTACACTCCCCCTCGCCCTTCTTTGGTTATCTTGTAAGTTTCAATAAATATTTCTCAGCATGTTGACTGCCGGCTGCTCTCTTGAAAGCAGCCTAACTCTGACTTCTCTCAGCAAGGTTGTCATCCTGGCCCTGTTGTTCTCGTTGTTGTTGTTGTTGTTGTGCAACCAACCTCTAGAGCAGACAGCGGGTCCTTGCGGCAAGTCGTACGAAACTAGCTGTGGTTTCTTTTTATGCCTACGCTTAAATAGGAAGGTAGTGAAACCTACCTGAATCGACAAACAAAGTTGCACGGAGCCAGTATGTCAAATCTTGTCTCACGCGTAATTAGAGGTGACGATGGATGTTGGATATGTCTTGAAGAGCTCGGGTTGAAGCGCCTCCCAGGGCCTTCCAACCGCAGATGCAGCCAAGTTCCAGTAATAAAAGATGAAACAGCCACTGAGGAAGAGGTGGCAATCATGTTTTCGGCCTAGTTGTACCTCCAACGTTTCTAAATTGCAACTTGGCGACGCCTTTCCCGCCAAGTCTTACCGACTTGAGTCTACCGCATGCGATCAAACTTGTTCCCATTAATTCCATTCTTGACCATCTTGCTACACAACCAACTCTCCATCATCTTTCGCCATTCTTACTTCTTCTGAGCATCTCATCCAGCCTTTCAAGCCACAAATTCCCATCAACAAGTCCAATTGGTTGCCGTACCTGTTCAGGAAACAGCAGCCAAACACGTTGCCAATATTCGCCATGAGAAACCCGACAGGGGAAGCCAGCTCACCCCTCCATCTTTTGATCGCCCTCTGAGTCCATTTCATCCGTGACAGTGGGCTCGCGATAGTTCATAAAGCTTGGTTTACTCACGCCCTCTGCCCGTACTTGCTGCGGAAACATAGCAGGGGAAGGCTGCAGCTGACTTGTTGGATGACGCGAAACAGGCAGAGGTGAAAGGCCGAACTGGACATTTGGGCGTGGTTTTGTGTTGGGTGTGGCCAAGCCTCCCAAACCCTGCAAGCTTGATGCAGTACTATGGGTTTCTAAATAGTTTCCGTAGTCTACTGGCAACAAGCCTGATGGCGAACTGCTTCCCGGCATGGTAGGGGTTTGGGGCATGGAAGCCTGTCGGCGATGGTGATGGTTGAGGAGCTGCGTGGCCAAAGGAGTCGATTCGGCTGGTCCAGGTTGTTGCTGAGTAAACGGATGCGTAGTTGACTGGGCCCGCTGGGCCGTGACTTGATCGACAGGTAAGCCCGCCGGCTGTTGAGGCTGGCGCATCGACAATTGATAGTAAGCCGCTGAAGCAGAACTCTGATTGATTTCGGGATGATCCTTGTTCAGCTGTGGTAGTGGCTGAGCCGAAGGAACGGGCTGTTCAGACCACGGGCGTGATGGAACAGCACTGGGAATTGTCTGGGAACGGCCACGCTGGAACGCTTTGTCAAAGCTCAAAGGGATTGGCGTGACGTTCAGCTGTGTTGCAGGGCCAGGGGAAGTAGGTGTGTTGAACAGAGATGGTGTCATGAACCGCGATGGCGTCTGGGGCGTTCCAGGCTGAGACATGCCCGCCAATGATCCATAAGGCTCGAACCTGGAGGGCGACTGGGGAGTGCCAGGTACCGAGCCCAACGGCATCCACCGGACCGACGAACGGGGTGTGGCGGCCAAGCTCGACGATGGCGAGATATTCAGCTGCTTCATCGTGTCATTAACCTTTCGCTCCCCAATGAGCATCTGGTTCAGAGCCTCGTTCAAAGAGCCCGGGCTTGCATAAGAGGGTGTTGCAGGAGGGTTCTGCTGCGGAGAGACGCCAGGGACTTGGAAGACACTGCTGGACCGAGTCGATGCCGTCGATGAGTCCTGGCTTGGGTGAATGCCAACATCTAACGGCGTGGGTCGATGCCGTCGACGAGAAGGCGACAACACTCCACGTGCAGTCGAAGGCGAGACGTATCCGAGTTCATCGGCCCAGGATACTCGACGGGTACGGACAGCACCGGGGGCACCGGGTGTTCCGTGTCGTGCCCTGGCCTCGGCCCGCTTACCCTCGATCCAGCTCTGGATATGCTCAACCGTATCAAAATGTCTCACGACAACATTGGTGTTCCAATGGTATACCTGCTGGCTGGAGCCGGAGACGACAAACGCATCCCACTTCTTCACCTCAGATAACAGACTTTGGGCCTTTTCGGCATACTTGGCTAATCCTAAACGTCAACGAGGCGCCTCAAGAGAGGTTCAAGTACCTACCGCGCAGGACAGACCCAAAGTTCTGGTCGTATCGAAAGTCCAGGCCGCTGTTGGACCACAGGTCGTTTCGGACTTGTTTGTCGTGGCGGATGTTGGTGTCCGGTGTCATCTTGCGGTCGCAGAGGTTGAGGAGGAGGATGGCCTGCAGGTAGGTACAGAGCTTTAAGCGCCATTGTTCGCCCATGATGAACTTTTCGCGGTACTCTCGGACTGGGTGGCCGGCGATGTACTGTTGGGTGTTGGTAAGAGTGAGGGGAGACACGGGACGGGATGAGGACTTGCGCGTGTACTGTTGGATCTGCAGTCTTGACACATGTTGAGAATTGACGCTGCAGCGATGGTTGTGATGCTGACGGTCAAGATGATGTTGAAGAGAGTCCTCTCGTTGCAACGATGATACTGATACCGATCAAGTCGACATAAATGGGTCACCCCTAACCCCAAGACAAGTCAGGGAAAATTGCATCCAGAGGGCAACATGCCGAGATTAAATCGGTGGGTAGCCAGCTTATATCTACCACGAATCATCGGCACACCATGAAAGCGACAAGTCATATTCGTCGGGCGGGCTCGTAGGGTTAGCAAACTTGTTGCTCATGGCTAGCGCGCAGCGCCATAGTTTGAAGCCCAGCGTCCACTTTGATCAACTGCATGGGTAGGTACCCAGTCTAAGCGTTTCTAGGCCACTGGCTGTGCCTTTTTCTTTGTTTTTCTTTTTTCAATCAGGTGCCCCTCTTTGCCATGACGTCTGCGAAGGGCTGACCACAACACCAAAGGACGTGGTTCCAGGCATAATGTAAATCGTGTGGCAGGAGAGAGACGAAGAGATGATGCTCAGAATTACCGAATAGTAGTATGCTGTACTATAACCGAAGTACTCTGCCGAAGATGACGGAATTTACACCTTGTTAACGGTCGGGGCACGACGAACAGTCATTAGCAGAATAACCTAGGCTCGGCGACACGAGAATTTTGGTGATTTAGGTAATATTGAACAAGATCTAGCCACTTAATTTAAGCCCATTTCCTCAGTTGCACCAAAGTTTACCTGAATCTCGCGAGGAATCAAGTCGAACTGGGATCAACCAGAGCCCTAGATGCCCCAACAAAGAACTGGTTCTCAGGTGGTCACGTGCGCGGTCACGTGATCCCATTTCGACCGTTCTGTCCTCCTCAGGTCTTCCTGCCAGAATCCAGAGGAGGACCAATGACCTGTGAGACTTAGCCGCACCATCAGGCGTGCTTTTCATTCTCAACATGTCGACATGTGACGTTCTTAAAGAGATACTATCACAAAGATGGACCAGCCCGTAGCCGTTGTCATTGCAGAGATGCCATTGCTCGAACATGAAGTTGTTCTCAAAGATATTGAGCATGTGCACAGGACAGGTCTTCAACCACGTTGACACATCAAGAAACATTCAAATCGAGATGCCTTTTGATCACTCTCAAAGAGCGTTCATCATAGACACGACGTCATGCAAAACGACTGCCATCAGATAGGGTACTCTCCAGAACAGATTTTATCACAACGACGAATTTTCAAAGAATGAATGCACATCAAGATATGATCTTGGCAGAGGATTCGTCATGGAAACGGATTCTGGCAAAGCTGCATTGAAATACGGCTTTGCTAGACGGGCTAGACATCATAAAGATGATATTGTGAAGACAATGGCTGCTCAGCAAGAGACTTGGCGTAGAAATAACTCGCCCTTGAAAAAGCAATACACATAGTAGATGCCTCATAAGGAGACATGGCCCAAAGGCAAAAGGGAAATTTCTTGAGTGAAAATCACGGACAATCTCAAAGAGACATTCTCCACGGAGCAAGATCAATCCAAACACCTGCCGAAGAGTTATGGTGAGAAGCAGATATCGTACGAGCAATGGCTGCCAGCGATTATAAATACAGTGTTGCCGCAAATTGCCTCAAGAAAGAATCGTCACAAAGACACATCGCTCAAGACAACGGGTCGACAAAAAGTACACCGAGACAAGTCTGACGCTCACAAGGAGACGGTATGAACAGGAGAAAGGTAGGACGCAAGTACTTACGAGGAGAAGGGGTCAACGATGGAGCTGGACTTACTCCAAGGGGCTGGGCTGGAGTTGAGTCTCGAGCCCAGAAATTTGGTGAGACATTAGATGGATGAAAGAAGGAAGAGAGCTACGCTGGATCTCGGAGTCAGGTACTCTTGGTCTCCAATCAATCACGTGTAAGCAATACCGTTCAGCCGGAGTTCGTCCATTGATCTGGTACCGTGAACACGTCCGGGGGCATGCATGATGCGCCCTGGTAAGCTGTTGTAGGTGATGCATCTACCAGGTCGGTCCCTGCTGAACAGGACAGACACTTTAGTTGACCAGGCGTGTAATCCCTGCCGAGAGAGGGGTGGGGGCTTGGCGGTGAGCAAACAAGACGGGCGTTGATGATATGTGATCCCATATGAGCGTGGAGATACAAACTCGCATTGATACCAGTGTTGGCGAATGTCGGTTTGTCGTCCTCTACCAAGAAACGGGCAATATATTGATTGGTTTTAGAGTTGGAGCCAACACCCTGGACAAGGATTGTGCGCTAAGGATGGATATGGGATCCTGGTCCAGGGCGTGGATCTCCTGGATG
This sequence comes from Fusarium decemcellulare, assembly GCA_013266205.1. Lineage (NCBI taxonomy): Eukaryota > Fungi > Ascomycota > Sordariomycetes > Hypocreales > Nectriaceae > Fusarium > Fusarium decemcellulare. Next base: position 10,937 of record JAAGWO010000147.1, read on the forward strand.
TGTACAAACCTACTGGTATCCCTGTACCCTGCCCCACCCTCTGGGCACGCGTGGGGTACCTTACCCCCGTTAAGATACGGAGAAGCTTTCAAAAGTTGTGTCCTGGTACTAACAAAATTAGCTCCACCAATCCCTGTCGGTACCTAAGATACAAGACTTGTCGTCTTGGCCATGCCAACGAACCTTGCACCGGGCGGAAGGTCAATCAACAAGAATGAAGAGTTGTTCTTTTCACCAGCAGTCGCCGGTCCTCCGTTAGGCGAAAGCCAGGATCCAGCTGTGGAGAGTGAGGACAAAGGCAGTGTCGGTGGTTAGCCTTAAGCAAGCTACGGAGGGCAGCCAGTCACCAGAAAATCCAGGAACAACACACATGTCGTCTGCCCGGTTCTTGCAGCAATGTTTCATGTAGTCAACATGTGCACGTGCGACACTTGGGCCGTTCCTGGGCTGCTGTCCTGTTGTGGTCGGGGTGAACGAGGGGTGCATCCCGGCAGAGCGGCGGCATCCACCTTCATGTGGTGGAGAGACATGGGTTTCGGATGTAAAGCACGACCTGCATGGTTCAGCTGCTGGACGACGGCTAGACAGTCCCAGCTGGGCCATGCAGATGTGGAGATGAGGTGCCAGGGTTGGGAAGTCTAGCAAACAAGTCGTCTAAATCAACCTGTCATTTTTTCGCTTTTTTGGCGTAGCAGCTCAACAAGCTGGCAATAGAATGACAGAGACAGGGGAAATTTAGACCCACAGGCTCCACTAGCTTGATGCTGTCAAAGTACCGGCAGGCACTGTTGCTGTCATGGTGTCAACAGAAGTAGCATGGATGAAGGTGGTTGCGACAGGGGACATGGTCTGCTAATAAAGATTACGCACTGTGTTTACGCAGGCTGTTTCATTACACGCACTGTTTTTGTATCAAGCTCTCATGGCCTGCGCACTGTACTACAGGGTAAGCGTGGTTGCCCATCAACACAGACTGACAACGCGCAGTTTGGCATCCCGGAAGCAGCCTGTCTTAGAGAGAGCATCCAGGAATTACAAAAGTATTAGCCGTTGAATAAATACAGGCAGTAGACAAGATATTTATTTCCTTCCAATCGTTGTGCAGAGCTGTCAGGCTCAAATCTCACTTCCAAGGCGATTCTTGAACAAGCAAGTTGACCAGCGACTATTAAACCAGACGGTGTTCACAAGTGTGATCAAGGTGGCAACAGACAACACCATGTGGCAACAGCTCGTACGCAGACTTCTCGTATCGTTGCATCGGCTTGCTCAAACTCAGTATCTGCAACTTGCAACATCATTGGAGTGCATGGCGTCGGTAGTCATCTGTTCCCAGCAACCTCCAACTCATAGAATTGAACTAGACAAATGGAATTTGCCATCACACTACCACGCCTAAGGGAAGGATATTGACTCGAGGCACTGAGAAAAAATCGATCAAAGGCATACGCAGCCTCACCAGGCCATCTCCTCAGCCCCAGAGACGCCCATCCATGACAATCTCCTACCCCCGACGGCCCTGCCTCTGACTGCCCTCGCCCTCCTGATACGACGGCATGCGTTCAACGTCGGCAAGACCACGGCGCACCTGCATCCTCGCCTGGATCCTCATCAGCTCCGTCTCCCAGTAGTGATACGCCTCCCCAGCCTGTCGGTACTTCTCGGCCGCAATCTCCAGCTTCTGGTACTGGTCGCTGATCTCCTTGACGAGCTGCGCCTGGTCGGCCGAGACCGCGGATGGGGCGGCGGCGGGAGGCTGATGTTGGCCTATACCTGCGCGAATATCTGGTCAGCGTGGGGTTGGTCAAGCATCAGACAAGAAAGCTCACTGGCGAGGTAGTCATTGAGTTCGTGGAGTGCCTGGGGACTGTGCTGGGAACAAAAGGCAAGCATCTGGCTTCGAAAGTAAGGGTCCGTGGCAAGTCTGTCGAGAAGCTCGTGGTGCTTGTCCGCTGTGAGAGCGGGATCCATGTCGCCCAGGTTGGAGGCAAGGTCGGCTGTGGGGACCTCGCTGAGATTAGAGGGCCGGCGAGCGTGGGTTGGCGCAAAGTGGTTGAAGACGTTGTCGAGCTCAGGGGATCGCTGGGCGTGGCTCTGGGGCTGCTGGTACGGCTGGGCATGCTGGTACTGATGGGGTCGCTGGTACTGCTGCTGTGCCGGAGCCTGAGGCTGGCGATACTGCTGCTGCTGGTGGCTCATGTCGACGTCTGGCTGAGGCGGGATGTCTTGAAGATGCAGCGGGGCGATATGGTGTTCAGTGCAAGTGTGAGCTTTGGTGTTCGGGTCTGGATGGGGCTTATATGAGTCAGTATAAGTTGTGGTGCTTAGTATTATGACAAGCCTCCGTGTCTCTTAGACAGGGGAAGCAGTCAAAGAACAGCAAGTGGTATACGACAATCATCGACCGCACTAGGGACGGAGTTTCTCCGACTGCGGCGGCTGTCGGATCGTAGACAAAGACAGGAGGTGACAATTTCCGCCACCTTGATGTAGACGGTGGGTAGGATCCTTGGGAGAGGACGGAGGATACCCAGGAACTGTCGGTTACAACGTGACCGTTCACTACTGTGTTCTTTGTTGTAGTGGAAGCTGGATAATAAGCACGACAGAGAGTGACAGTTCACCTACTGTGTTGAATGGCTTTGGGCTGATTTGCGAGCTGGTCCTTTCACCAGGGTGGAGTTCTGCTAATGTGTTGGCTGCCCTCTCACATCTCAAGGTAGAGGTAGGCATGGGGAGATGAGTGAAAAATGACAGCTCACCAGGCAGAAGCTACAAGACTGAGTGGCCATCCTCCGCAACACGATATGCCGCTGGCGAGGCTATGGAAAGTTCATCTTTGTCTCCAAAAGAAGGGCTTTCGTTTGAACCCCATATTGAACTATATCGTGGTTTCACCTGGATCGTGGACAGAGTGGAAATGCTGACGCTGATGCTCCGACTGTCGGCTGGGTATTGTATTTCTTTGTTCCCCTTGGTGTAGTGGAGTAGATACCATGGACCTCAACAAACACTCACCGCACCTTTGACGATATGTTATTAATGACACTCGCCATAAACCCTGGCCATGCCTTGCTACGTCCTACGGCGTCTTTGTCTTGCCGCACTTGGAACAGTTGCCTGACTATGTAAGCAACACTTGCCGCAGCCTTCATTTCCAAGACGGCCCCGACCAATATTGAAACATGTCGCCAGACCTGACAGCCCACCTCCAGACCTTGGGTCTGAGCCTCTTTGCAATCTGAGTGGACATCGACCTGAAAGTCACCTGCAATGGCACCGGCTCCAGGTCGGACCAACGATCAAGTAATGCCTCCATCCCTCCACGCTGATCACCTCGCACCCACTAACACCAGCAGTATTTCCGCGGCCACCACATCGACAAGATAGCGCAGAAAACCTCGTGGCGCTACCCGTGGTCCACGGCCGACCGTCTCTTCTTCAGCAAGCACGCGGCCCGGTACCAGATCACAGATCGCTCCAACGTCAGCCTCGGCTTGGACGAAGTTGCCCGCAAGCTCGGCATCTCGGACCGTTCCGACTACTACAAGAACGCCGTCCTCGGCAGGGCCAAGGCGGCCATCCTGTACCTCGTCCAGCACAAGTTCCGGGGCGGTGAGACCCGCATCCTTGTCGAGACGGGCGAGACTGTCCGGGGCGAGGCCGTGTGGAAGTGGCCACAGTACTCCCTGCGGTGGCTGAAGCCGGACTGGGACGGCAACATCTGGCCACTCAACGGGGATGACCGGAAGAGTACGAGACGGGACACCCCGGGGGTCAGGGCCGGTACACCGGAACCGAATCGACGAGCCGGACCGTATGTGTCGGGTGGCCGAGGACCGGGCACACGGTCTGAATCCTCGTACCGCTACACGGTCAGCGAGTCCGACGTTGACGACAACTCGACATATGTATACAGCACTCCCTCGCCAAGTACACGTCGGGCGAGGGCCTTTTCTCCAACGCCGGGCCCGGATGAGCGCAGCTGGACGCGGAGCGGTAGCTACCTGGATCACGACAGTGACGACGGCGGTACAGGTATATACCACGACTCGGATGATGACGAGGCACACTTTTCAGACTCGTCGACGCGGACGATGAGGCCGTCTCGCGTTTTTCAGAAACGGCACAAGAGAGGCGGCCAAGAGGCGGAGGCAGAGGCCTCAATCACAAGCTTTGTCAAGCAAGAGCTTCAGGAGCAGCAGACCAAGTTGGACAACAAGTTCAATGCCATGATCGACGTGGTCAAGGATCTCTGCACCATGAGCAGAGGCAAAGACAGAGCCGCCAGCGAGCAGGAGAAGGCGAAGAAGAGACTCGACGACCTACCGCCTCCGCCCACCGAGGATCCCATGCCGTACATGCCCACGCCGCCGTCGACGCCGCCGAGCAGTTACCGTCGCCCGTCGTTCTACGTGCCACAAGACTCGCCGCCGAGAAAGCCGGCATCCGCCAGAGACGTGAGGTGGTGGTTCCCCGACGTGCCGGACGAGGTAGCCAACCTGGACCCGTGGCATCATCGTCTCCGCCCACCGCCACGGACATGTCCGCCGCCAGAGGCAAGCTACCAGATACCGACGACGCCGGGCGGGCCAGTGCCAAAGTCCCGAGAGCTGCTGGCAGAGGCACTCAAGTACGCGACGGTGGAGATCCAGCACAACTTTCAGGCGGCCGTGGCGGGCATCGCGGGCAACGCGCACGAGGCATTCGAGCAGCAGTGCGGGGCGAGGTTCGCGAGGACAAAGAGGGACGAGTTTGCGCAGCGGGCGCTGGAGGCGGGCATGGACGAGATGGGCGGTGATGAGGGAGCGAGTGGGGGTGGCGAGGGGAGGGCGAGAGCGCCGGCGATT
>JAAGWO010000148.1:0-76864 GCA_013266205.1 Fusarium decemcellulare
GCTTGCGTGTTCCCCCCATTTCCGACGTCCTTTTCCGCGTCAGAACCACAATCGAGGACCCAGCAATGGACTCGGCTCGCCGCTCCAGCCTGGCCAGCAGCGCTGCTGGCATCAGCCGGCGAGACTCGCACGAGAGCGACAACAGCCATGAGCGTCATCAGTCGCCCACCAAGCAGCGTAAACAACCGCACGTACGAAGCAGGGCCAGCAGGGCCTGTGACCGTTGCAAGGCGTGAATAACCCCCTTGATCCTTCTCTCTTACATGCACGGATGGGTTGGCCAAGAGCGACAGGCGGCTAGATCCGAGAGGGATCATCATCCTTATACTCGGCTGAAAAGACACTGACGTTTCTTCTTTTTTAGACGCAAGACTCGCTGCTCCGGCAAGTACCCCTGTGCGCTCTGCTCTCGTCTCCGACTAGACTGCAGATACACGGCTTCGTACCGCCGCGGTCGTCTTCCGTCCATTGAGATAGACACCGAGATGGATACTGAGGAACATGGCGAGCCATTGTCTGGTTCTGCGCCTCGGGCCACAGAGGAGCAGCTGAGAGGGTCAGTTCCGCCGAATGCACCGCACCCATTGGAGGAGCACATCCCAAGCCCTGTGTCCATGGAAGCTAGGGCGTTTGAACCCTCTAAGCCAGAGAATGGAGTGTCGACGCAGTCGTCCCGCAACTCTCCAGAGCCGGCGCCTATTGATCGACAGGGCCATTATGTACGTGATGCTGTACCCCATAACTAGCTCCTATTAACACCGTCTCAGGTCGGACCTGCGTCTGGGGCGTCATTCTTACTGAGGATTCAGAGGAAGTTACAACAGCAGCGCTCAGCGTCTTCGTCCTCTGAAGCATCCATCTTCACCTTTGGCGACTTGCCTCTTCCAGAATTTGATACCCGCTTCCTCATACTGCCGCCCAGGTCTGAGGCTGAGACTCTACTCTGCCGTTACTTTGAGTTTGCTGCTGCAACCCACCGATTCCTTCACCGCCCTACCGTCGAAGCGTGGCTGAAGGAGCTATACGACAACCATGGAAGTATGCGTGACCAGACAGACGCAAGGAGCAGAACTGCCCTGCTGTTCATGGTGTTTGCCCATGCCGAAAACTTTCCGAAGTCCAAGGCCGGGACTGTTGATCCAGAAGCAAGGTTTGTATCCTCTTTAAAGAACTTGAGTTACATTACTGACCTGTGCAGTGCTCGCTTCTTTTCCGCTGCTGAAGATCAGCTCTCCGGAGAGAAAGGTGCCATCCGACTGATTAGTGTTCAAGCACGTCTAGCACAATGCTTCTATCTCTTGTCGCACTCACGTCTAAACCATTGCTGGAGTCTATTCGGAACTACGGCTCATCTCATGCTCGCCTTGGGCATCCATAGAAAGTCTCGCATCGACGCCAGTAGCCACCCGGATTACGTCGACTTGGAGTGTCGGAAACGGACCTTTTGGTGTGCTTATAACCTCGATACCTACCTCAGTGCGGCACTGGGACGCCCTCGCACATTTCATGATGACGATATAGACCAAGAGATGCCGCTATGCGTGGATGATTATCGGCTCGGTCGTGGACAAACGGCGCCATCTCCGCTGGCGACGGTCCAGTCGATCATGTCAGGCTCTGTTGCTCACATCAAGTAAGTGATAATTTACCTAGGTGATTTGCATCAAACTGACACAGCCAGACTATCGCGAATCGTAGCTAGAATCTTGCGGGATCTCTATGGAATCCGATCACAGTCTATGGAGAGCCAATACAAGCTGGCCGCAAAGTATACCAAGGAGATTGAGACCTGGCACAGCGGCGTTGCGTACCTTGTTGACACGGATGGCATTGACCCGTCTCTATTCCAGCCAATCTTTCTCCGGCAGCGAAACGTCTTAAATCTGGCGTGCTGGCATGCCCAAATTCTTGTTCACCGACCATTCCTGTTGAACAATTTTGCTAGCCTTGCAAATTTGGGGACGACAAGAAACACAAGGAGTCGCCAGAATACGGACCTCACGAATGAACATGTTCAGCGCTGCCTTGAGGCTGCCATGAACATTGTCGCCAAGATTGATGATCTTCACTCTGGCGGGCAGCTCTACAACACCTTCTGGGTAGGTCATCCAAATCCTCAACCCAGCTCCCATGCTCATGTGCTTCTAGTTCTCTCACTATTTTGCCTTTTCAGCTGTGGTCATGCTCTACGTCTTTACCATTCAGCAGCGCCATGCACCACCGGAAACATACCTCCCAGCCTTCCATGCCGCAACAAGATGCCAATCTCAAATCACCTCAATCGCTATTCCTGGATCCTTAGCCCAGAGGTACGGCGTGGTTCTACAAGAATTACGCGTCGAAGTTCTACGTCACAACACGCATTTACTACATTTGACAACTGGAAGCGACCCAACAGCCGCTGGCTCTGCGGGCATCCGAGAAGGCGATGCAGCACTTATCGGGTCATATGCAAACCAAGAAATGATTGGTCTACCTCATGGCATGAATTTTGCTTCTGCTGATGATGTAGCTGGACATCTTGCTCTGGCAAGCGAAGAAAACCTGGGCTTCCCGGAACACAGTCCAGGAAGTTCCATCGTGCAAATGACAGGATGGAATCAGTTTGATTCACTTGTGAGTACTCCATCTTCACCCAATCACTGGGCTGCTGGCTCACTAAGCTTGTGCTTAGGTCTCTGGAGGAATTGGCGGCATAGAAGCTTTCCTCGGCGAGAACAACATGGAAGGGTGGAATCTAGGAATTGGGGAGTAAGGGAAGCGGCTAAAATGATATCCTCGGTTATGAATTTTGACTCCATTTCTGTAACCTTGTGCATGCAAACCTGCAGCTATCCCAGTCCCGCAGATCTTGATCCTTCACTGTGACCCCGGCCTAGAAATTATTGTCCATCAATGAGAGGCTCAAGTTAATGAAGATCACATCAAGACCAAAATGTCGACATATTCGGTTTTCAAGAAATATGACGGTTCGAATTCTTGTCTATAATCCTCCCACAATACTTCAATAACTCAAGACCAAATCTCTCGTCTCCTCCGCTTCCCCGGATATCCATGTTTTCTCCCTTGCGGGTCTATGGTCTCGCCTCGGCTCCAAGCAGGGAGTCGGAAAAGCGAACCCCATCGCCACCAAGACCCCAACCCCTCGCTATGAGCTTTTCCGCTTGCTTTTCCGACACGCCTCATCGGGGGACTCGGAGTCGCAAACACCGTTTCAACCCAAAGGCGAATAGAACAAACTCTGAATGCTTTAAATTTAGCCGGTACAATGGTCAATTAGCTCCAAAACGTGACCACATGCAGACCATATTTGGCAAAAATAACTTATCGATATCACTTCCTCACTCCCACTGCCATTCACCGCTCTGATCTGTCATCCTCCTCTGTGCAGTTTATCCTTGCCGAAAAATCATGGCTGCCGTCACTGCGAGTATCACGCCCGACTTGGGTGCGGCCAAGCATGCGGCAACGGTGACTGTTGTTGCGCCCAAGCCAGAGAAGATTAACTGTATCAACGACTTTATGCTTCACCAGGCACGGAGCATTCCTGATACGCCGCTTATTGCTTATCCTGCCTCTGAGCTTGGGGCTTCGGATTTTGTCAATTATACCGCCAAGGACCTTGATGCTTTTGCGGATGAGGCTGCCAAGGCTCTTGCCGGCCAGGGACTGGTTCCAAAGGTATGGTACTTGTTTCAAGTAATAATATTGGTCTAATCATAATTGCTTTATAGGCAGCAAAGAGCGACAAGGCCGAAGTAGTAGGCCTTCTAGGTCCCTCGAACCTGGACTACATCATCTCCATCATCGCCCTCTCTCGCATGGGCTTTACCGTTCTTTTCCTATCGACACGCCTACCAACAGAAGCATATGTCGCACTACTTGAAGAGACAAATTGCACACGCATACTTACAGGACCCAAGCTGGTATCAGTAGCCTCCAAAATCCAAGAGGTCTACCCTGTCGAGAGTTTCCCACTACCTGACCACACTCAACGGTCTCAAAGCACATCGCAATCACCCCGCTTCCAACGACAAACAGAACTACAAGATGAGGAGAACACCGTCGCATTTATCGTCCACTCTTCGGGAAGCACAGGCCTACCTAAGCCAATCTACCAAACACATAGGCAATGTCTAAGCAATTACGCTACAGGCAGCGGAATGCGAGCCCTCGTGACTCTGCCTCTCTTCCACAACCACGGACTGTCAACCATGTTCCGAGGAATGGTCACCGGCAAGCGCACGGCGGTGTATAACGCCAACCTGCCCCTGACCAACAACCACCTCGTGGCGACAATGAAGGCTGCCGAGTTTGAGAGCTTCCACTGCGTACCTTATGCGCTGAAAGTTCTTGCTGAGACAGAAGAGGGTATTGCAGAGTTAGCAAAGGCAAAGCTCGTGCTTTTCGGAGGAAGCAGTTGTCCCGATGACCTGGGAGACCTATTGGTGCAGAACGATGTGAATATCGTATCTCATTACGGCGCGTAAGTTCTCATCATACCTCTAGTTCCTTCATCATGCTAACTGGCGATCAGTACGGAAATGGGACAACTCATGACGTCCCTGAGGGACCCTGTGGTAGATAAGGCATGGAACTATGTCCGACCACTTGTCAAGACTAAGCCTTACCTCTTCTTTGACGAAATCACCCCCGGCATCTTTGAATGTGTTGTTCTAGACGGCCTCCCCACCAAGACTACATCAAACTCCGACGATCCTCCCAACTCATTCCGGACAAGGGACACGTTCGTGAAACACCCCACACTCCCCGATGCATGGAAGTATCTTGGCCGACTTGACGACCGAGTCACATTGTTCAACGGCGAGAAAGTCCTCCCGGTTCCCTACGAGCACCGCATTCGCCAGAATGAGCTTGTGCAGGATTGTCTAGTGTTTGGAGTTGGCCGAGCTTTCCCGGGCTTGCTCGTTATTCCTAGCGAGCATGCCTCGGAGAAATCTCCCGAAGAGCTTCTCGAGCTTCTTTGGCCGACGATTGAGGAAGCTAACCAGAGAGCTGAGCAATTTGGCCGCGTTTCTCGCGAGATGGTCAAGATCTTGCCCTTTGGCACCGAGTATCCACGCACGGACAAGGGAACTGTTATCCGAGCTGCCTGCTATAAGCACTTTGAGGATATTATCGAGCAGGTCTATCAGAATTTTGAATCTCCTGGTAACGCGGAGCGTCTTGCGCTAGAAATCCCCGAGCTACAGCAATATCTCCTGGATCTTCTCACCAACCGTGTCGGCATCCAGGGTCTTGTGGCCGAGACGGATTTCTTCGCCGCTGGAATGGACAGTCTGCAGGCTATTACTGCTCGTGCTAATATTGTTCGCGAGCTTGACTTGGGCGGTAAGACTCTGGGACAAAACGTCGTGTTTGATTATCCTAGCGTTGCCCAGCTGTCGGGATATCTTCACTCGCTGAGAACGGGATCTACGCTTCAGGAGAAGAGCGAGGTGGAGATCATGCAAGAGCTTGTGGCCAAGTACTCGACCTTTGAGCCATTCAAGCCCGGCACTCAGGTTCCCGATGGCGAGGTCGTTCTCCTCACCGGTGCCACCGGTTCTCTCGGAGCGCATATTCTATCGCGACTTCTTTCACTTCCACGCGTTAAGCACGTTTACTGTCTCGTTCGCGCCTCATCACCGACTGCCGCTCAACAGCGTGTGATCGACTCATTGGCCCAGCGTGGACTTTCACCTCATCATAACTCAGCACACGAACGCATTATCAACTCCCTTGTCAAGGGTGGACTAGACCAATACCACCACTCAGCCAAGTTTACCGCTCTGCCAGCGGATCTTAGTCTTCCCGATCTCGGCTTGGGATCCGAAGTCTTCGAGGCGATCCGATCAACACTGACATCGGTCATCCACTCGGCCTGGGCAGTTAACTTTACTCTGACTGTCCGCAGCTTCGAGGCCCAACATATTGCAGGTCTTCGACATCTGCTTGATCTCTGCTTGTCGGTTCCTTTCAGCCGTCCTGCCCGTCTCGCTTTTATTTCCTCCATCTCGGCCGCTGCTGGAACACCCTCACCTGCTAGGATCGCCGAGACACTCGTCAAAGACCCGGAACATGCGCAAAATATGGGATATGCGCGCAGTAAGTGGGTGGCAGAGCATGTCATCAATGCTGCTGCCACATCCACGGGTATGGAAGCTCGCGTTTTGCGATCAGGCCAGATTATTGGTGATTCTACCATGGGCCGTTGGAATGCCACGGAGGCTATTCCGCTCATGTTCCGAGCGGCCGTCACGCTTGGTGCTCTCCCTGCTCTAGATGAGACACCATCATGGATTCCTGTGGATAAGTCTGCTGAGGCTGTTCTCGAGCTAAGCGGATTAGCATCTTCAGGAGATCAAACCGCTGGCTACTTCCAGCTCCAGGACCCCAGCGACGTGGTCTACCACGTCCAGAACCCCGTCACCGTCCGTTGGACAGAAGACATCCTCCCAGCATTGGCCGCCGCCGGTCTTGACTTTGAGGTCGTGGGTCAACGCGAATGGGTACAGAGACTGCGCGATGGCGAGCAAGATCCGCAAAAGAACCCTACTATCAAGTTGCTCGACTTCTTTGCGGAAAAGTACGACAATGATAAGCCTGGTCGCAGTGGCCTTGTCTTTGAGACACAAAGAACGGAAGAGAGGAGCAAGGCAATCAGGGAGGGATACAATGTCGTTTCAAGCGGGTTATTAGCCAAGTGCGTGGAAAGCTGGAGGAAGGATTGGGCATAGGGATCTGCATTTGTTTATTTATCTAGCATTTAAACGCGTCATACTGTACAGTCTTGGGTTTTAGGTAGTTTACCTAGTCATGTGACGTCACATCAATTAAGACAACACCATGACATCACCCTGGCTCTCTATCTCACACGCGTCAACTCAACTAAAACACATCAAAAATGAGAACCAGAAGACAAGCTACGCAGGCTGAAACGGGAGAGTCCAGCTCTTCAGCTGCTCGGGGCCGGAAAAGGTCCTCAGGCAAGACCGAGTCTCCCGCGGCCAAGAAAGCCAAGCAATCTCAAGACGACGCGCCGAGCACCCAACCCGAGCAGAAACCGCGTCTCACCACCCCAGATCTAGAGTTTGACTTCGACCGAAGCCAGCTTCGCGATCCACGGCCGACTCCAGGTCGCGTCAAACGGCCACGATACAGCAGCAACGAACTCGATGATGACTTCAAAGCGAGGTTCACCATTCCCACGGCTCGAGGCTCAGCAACCGGCGACACTGAGTTTGCGAGAAAGGCCCGAGCAGATCCCAGCCACTCGTTTCACCACTTATACGTGTGCCATAAAAAGGGACCTAACGGATCGCCAACCTACGACGACGCAGGTTTCCAGCTAGACTATGACAAAGTCGCTAAGTGGATGAAACCCACGAGATACAACAAAAAGGCCATGGTCAATGGCATGAACAGAAGACTTGAAGATGCAAAGGAATTAAAGGCTATGACGGAGAGTTTCTTCATTGGTGGCAAAGGTCCAGACGGCGGGCACACCTCGGACTACAAGTTTTATTTGCAGGATCACGTTTCCAAGGATCTAGGCGTCCCATGGCACCAGATCGATTCGAAGAAGGTGGCGGAGTGGGCGAAGAGTTTTGACAAGATCGACGCAAATGAATGGTGGCGTGAGCCTAATGAGGAGGAGAGGAAGCGGTTCATGAAGATGTTGGGGGGTGCCAGTCTGAGAAAGGATCTCTAAGGCATGATCATTGCAGAAAAGAGGTTGCTCTCCTGACATGAAATTGTCTGCAAAAGTTCTTAATCCTGCTTCAATCCAATCTTGCCCGTCTTTCGAAGTCCAATTCCTCCAATAATAGCACAAGTCACCATACACGCAACCATAGTCCAAAAGCTAGCCCTGTAGCCCTCGAGAAGCGCCTGAGACTGCGTCATCCCGTCATGATCCTTGGTCACGAGTGTCGAAACAACCTGCATGATAGCCAGCCCAAAAGAGTTTCCAAACTGCCCAGCCGTGTTGAATACGCCGCCCGCCAGCGCCTGCTTGTCCTCGGGGAAGATGTCAGTTATAACGATGAGCCCGACGGTAAAGAGCACATCGACAGCAACCGGCATGAGGATCTGGGCGAAGAAGGCTCCAGTCCAGTAGGACCACTGGGGCTGGATGATGGCCATGAGCAGGGGGGCGCCCGCAGAGAGAGCGCATGTGGTGGCGATGAGCCAGATGGCGGGGATTTTGTGCACGAAGAGGCCGGTGGTAAAGTTGAGAATCACACCAACCACCAAGCTTGGTAGGATGCGTATAGCAGCTTGGAGGGCTGAGAGATGCTGGATTTCTTGGAAACTGGGTTCATTGTCAGCTACCGCTCACCCTCAGGGGTTGACAATTGACTTACAAAAGACTAGCAAAAAGCTCCAGCGAGTTCAACACGGCATATGAGAGGGCAATGGTGGCGCAGATGCTGGAGAAAGACGAGTTTCGCCAGAAGGAATTGGGGATCAGTGCTGGTTTGCCTGTTCTGATCTGGCGGTGCATCCAGCCGATGAAGAGAGGCAGGGCCACGACGCCGATGCAGAGGATCACGATGCTTCCCGGTTCCTTGATACGGTAGATATCCGTACTGATAATACTGCGATCGATGTTAACATGTGGATAAATGACAAAACAATAGATCGGCCAACTTACGCGAGGAAATACGAGAGCAGAGCCATGAAGGCCGAGGCGAGCAGAGCGCCAACCCAGTCGACCTCTGTCCTCACATCGTGCAGAACCTTCTTGAGAGTCCCAAGCGGCGCAGACTGGGGCAGAGACCAGATGCCAATAGACGACAGAAGCAGGGTGATGGCACCATAGAGGTACCATCCCGCGCGCCACCCGATGGTATCAACCAGCACACCACCAAGAACGAGACCGAAAGAGAAACCCAGTGGCTGGCTCAGTCCGAGACAGGCAAAGGAGACATTGCGACCTCTGCCGCGTGGCATCATTTTAGTTACCAGAGCTACAGAGCTCGAGAGATGCAGCGCCAGACCGACACCATGCAACGCCCTCAGACCGACCAATTCCTGACCTTGCTGGACGAAGCCGCAGCCGAGCATGATGGCGCCGCAGATGAAGCATCCCAGCAGATCTACCGATCGCGGGCCAATGACATCGGCGATGGAACCGGCAAGCAGCAGTGTCGATGCAGTTGCCAAGCCGGGAACAGAAGACGGCCAGAATGCAAGAGACGGCGGCAGATTGAGGTCCTGGGTCATGCGAGGGAGACCGACGACGACGAGACCATTGGTAGCGCTGGTCGCAAAATTGATACCAGACAATTGAAACGTCACGAGAGCCTTTCGCAGACGCGAGACGGGCTGCACTTGAACGTCGGAGCATCGAGAGCCACTGTCGTCGGCCGTGACAGACTGGGACTCATTTGCTGACTCCAGCAGAGGGTGCGGGATTGGCTGCAGGACCAGGGTTTCCGTCTGAGTAGCCATGGTTGATTCGCTGAATTGGGAACTCTGACCAAGAAGAGTGTTATGTCAATGGCACACTACAGGCTATATAGCTCCCAGTCACAACGCCCTAATCCGGGGAAGAGTCATCTTCAAAACTGTTGACCACGCCCTTTGCATGTGGAGAATGTCAATGAGGATTCGGATGTGGGGTTCTTCCTCCGTGGCGAGCGAATCCCGGAGCCATCGGAGACATGTCAGACCAGCCTTGGCACTAGAGACAAAAACTTAGGTCAGAAAGACAAAAAGAAAACATACAACACCAGGGATTCGCTGGTCGTCACCGACCCAACTACTAGTCCGGCGCTTCGCAGCTTGACTATGGGGGAGCAGACGAGACCCCGTATACTCTGCGAGCTGTGGTCGTATGTGCTGGGATTGAAGCGTAACCTCGCTGAAGGGTGGGAGATTGACGGCGAAGCGACACGCGAAACTGACGCGTGACTGCCAAACAAAAAGCAATTATTCGGTTGGGGTCTAGGGTAAGCACCAGCAAGCAAATTGGGCCAGAACATCAACTAGTTTCTGCTTTGCACTTCAATGTGAATAACTCAACGGTATAAATCTACAAAATTAGGTAACGTATCGTAGTTAATTCCACTTACCTATAGTATGTGCGAATGCATGAGCGGTATCGCTGTAAGTTAAAACTAGATGGGAGACTTTTCTAACGGACGTCTACCGAACTTTATTGTGCCACCAAACATGGGCGGCGACGCCATCTTCCTAACCCTTTTAACCACATGCAGCGATTTTGTAACCCTGGAGTAAGTTCTGCCCACAAGAACGGTATGTGGTAGTTTATTGCTGATCTTTAAAACCTGTCTCGATGGCGGCTGTTCGCACCCTCAGATTTCTCTAGAAGTACCACTGCCCTCTGTGTTCGATTCGACATCCCGATCTTCACCATTGTCTGGAGCGTTAGTCCATCGCTTCAGCAGGTCCTCTAAACCAAGCTCGGCCCCCTCATCCTCGTCGTCAAGTCCTAGTAGTTCGTTCATCTCTTTATCAACATCTTCTTGCCCATTAGTTGCGTGTCGTCTTATTCTTGATGAGCTTCCGGGCTCTGTAAACTGTAGTGGCGGGGTCTCTGGGTCGACAGCGGAAGACCGTTGCTTAGCGGGGCGTTGGGAAAAACGTCGGAGCTTTTCTGCTTGCGCTTCAGGAATAGGCTCAGGCTCAGGTCGACTGTCGTTTATCACGATCCTCTTCCGTCTCCCGCCCTTCGGAACAGAGACTCGAATTACCGGTGACTCTTCAGATGGCGGTCCGGGTTCCGTACGGAGACGAGTCTCAAGCCGATCACGAAGTCGAGCCTCTGCCGCCTCCCCATCAGAAACGAGTGCAAGGTTACGTCTGTTCTTAGACATTGTATCCCTGTCCGTCGAGCGATCCGAAAGGGTGTGTGGACGCGTAAGTGGGCCTGCATCTGGGGGCCCTAGTTTCGTAGAGAGCCAAGGGATCGAAGACCGATCACCAAATATTTCTTCTGGGAACGTCGGTGGCTCTGCAAGTCGCAATCTTAACTTCGGAAAGACAGGTGGCCACATTTGCATCCTGAGGCTCAGGCCTGGGGAGACAAGAGACGTCCAGGTAGTTGGAAGGATCCTCTTCTGGGAGCTAGTAATGAGAATGTCGAACCTGGACTGTCGAACATCTTCCATATCTGGAGGTTCTGAAAACATTTCTAACACAAGTTTTTGCATCATCTATCAAGGGGTTGTCAGCAAGGCCAAAGTCCTGTAAACTGCTAGAATAGAGCTCAACTGACTTCCCAAGTGCGGAAGCATTCATACGGTATGAGATAACCGCGACCTCTGGCGTCCCAGAAATGGATTGGTTGTATCTCTTCGCCCACTCGGAAGAATAGAACTACACAGGCATCGTCGTCCTGGTGACTCGATGCAGATGGTTCTACCACCTCTACAGCCACCCAGGTCCTGCTCTTGGGTGACCATTGCTTTGCCAACGTAACGGCAAGGTGGATTTCGTGACGCACTTGAGCACTCAAGGCCCTGTACTGCTCCCACATTCGTGAGCGGCGTCTTGGCCAGCGGCGGGGCCTTAGTCTAGTCAGCGCAGCTTTTAATTGTCTGTGCCCGGCGTCGAGCTGTGCTAGTGACGGCTTGATGGCTTTGTCGGATGGAACTTCAAGGAGAAAGGCTTCCAAAGCCTCTTCCTTTTTCCTGCTGCCGTGGACAGCTTCAAAAAGCCAAGGTATGAGATTCAGCGGATTGTGGCCGAATCGGAATTTCTGCATAGTGAAAGAGGGAGCCGCAGATATCTCCGCGCGTCTTTCATCATCTCTATTGCTGGTACCTGTACTGTCTTGTGGTTCCCGGTCGGTGTATTCGCCATCGCTGTTGTGTACAAGGACTGTCCTACGGACTGGCATAGGATTTGAGTTGGGTGATGGCCGGCTGTCTGGTTGTATGGAAGATTGATAGTCATTTTCTGGTAAAGACCTGGCGGCTTCATCCTCGTAACTTTCTTTCTCGTCATTACTCTCCTCCTCCGCAGGTCTAGTACCGTCTTTTGGTGGATTGGTACAGGGACCCAGCCCGGCCGCCAGTGTAGCAAAGCAGGCATGTGACGCTCCCAATTCTCTGTCAGATCAAGGAACGAGCTCAGTCAGCTGACATCTTTGACTCGTTTTTCGAGAGTATATACTTACCGGGCATGACTCGGGAGTGGGGATTGGGTTCCGGGGACGTTTCTGCGGGTGAACTCATGGTTAAATGATGGGTCTTAGGCGCAATCCGAATATACGGGGTCACTTTACCCAAAGGTCTCCATCTGCATGCGGCGATTCGCTTTAAGTATGATTCTTCTTTCATTTCTTTTGACCGCTTGCCGCCGCTGAGATAGTTGCATCGCATGTCGTTCTCGTGTTTGCATCAACTTGGTAGCTATCTCCCGCATGTCTTGTTCTTCTTGGAGTATTGTTGGAGCACGCATTGGGTGTCTAAACATGATATTGTCAACGCACAGACGTAAATAAGCAGAGAGAATTTTGACAAACTTGATCTTGAATTGTGCTAGGGTGATGACCTGGACTTGTAGAAGAAGATCTAGCTTCACCTGTCTCAGCTCCTGTTGGCATCGATTAATTCGTGGCTCCAGCCACGACCACGCCATCTTCCGCCGAAAGCTTAGATTGATGGCCTTGATAGATGCATCCGGAATAGCATCTGCGGTTGTTTCCATTTTAATTTGTCCCTTGTCTCCATCTTCTGAAGCTTTGTTTAGGAGGATGACAATGCCACCGTAGATCTTGTTGCATTTCTTGGACAAACGCTCCACGTCTCGTACGCCGTTGACATTGAACAAAGGCGTATCGGCGTCTCGGTCCTCCTCGATCAAGCCTTGCAGCTGCTTCAGCATGGCAGCCGTCGAGTTGACATCAAACGCGACCTCGCGGAGCCGATCATTGGCCTCTGCAACGGCTTCGACGTATGTCTGCAACGTCACGGCTAGTTGCAACCCGAACGCGACTATGCCAACAATGGAGCCGGCGGCTCCAAGGGCTTCGGCCATAGCTATCACTCAGGAAGAGTTATGCGTGAAAAGAAATGAAAACAGTAAGAAAAAGCTGGAATCATGCGAGAAAAACAAGGACCCCACTGTTTCCGCAGGTAAAATGAGGCTTTCTGCAGCATCCCTGTCATCCATCTGATCCAATGATTCTGATTGGCGACATAACCTCAGCTGAAAGAACACCCAGGCAGGGATTGTGGATCACAACATCAAGGATTGTACACTTCGGACCAACAATCTTTTCTCGATAATTGTTAACGGGGAGTATAAACATTAGTATGACGTGGTTTATATACAAGTCTATCCCAAACCTATTCATAGTGCCATGATGGACGAAAGATGCACAGAATTCTGTAGCCGTTGCACATTGTGAAACGCCAACAGAATCTGTACCTTGGGCAGAAAGAAGTACCTGATGTGGAATATGAGCCGTCCGGAGTGGAGAATTTGCTATCTGAAAGAGCCCAATAGACTGTGATGTTTGTTGCAAGCAGACGGCAATAAGGGAGTCTAAGTTCATCGTGGAAGCGGTAGTTGACTGATTCTTTGTTTACCGGCGCGTTTGCAGACAGTTGGAAACGAGAATGGCTGCTTCTGCGTCTGTGATCGAAGTGCAGGTTCATGGAATATCAGCTGAAATTATCCAAGTCTATACCGTCCAGAAGGCGAGAACTGACGAAGGCGGTAGTGACGATCACACCTCTGGCCTGGGTTGCTATTCGGATTCTCGGAAATTTTAGGTCGATCGTCAGAAATCAGATAGGAAATGATGCAACATGCCCCGTTTCCTATCTCAACACCCAATAGAAGTCACCTAGCGTCACACTATTGGGGAACTTGAGCAAGCGGGTAGCAACCTAGATTCGCCTGGTAGACCTTGGATTCCTGCACTAGTACAATATGTCGACGGACAAGACCAAGAATTCTTACTCCAACCAGTACGGTATCTAGCTATCACAACATGTTCGATCAAGACATAAGCTGCTAAAGGCGGAGAGCTGAGATAAGGTTACGCCAAGGTCAACATAACAGGCAATCGCTTCCATGCTAAGCGACGTTTTCATTTTCATATTTTATCAGAATAGTTCTCAAAAAGTCATCAAAGGCTTACGCTTTACCTTGAAATCTATTCTCAGGGCATTATCGGATTGATCGACGATGGCATGCCACTGAATTTCTCCCCAGAGAGCATGGTTCTGGTCGTCCTGGAAAATGTTTTCCTGGGATAGGGTGCTCTTCATATTTAGCTCTATCTACAGCTGTTACACGTATGAAAAAGACCTTGGTGTACAAGCTGCCGAGTTAGTCGACCGACGAAGAAGAAGATAAAGCCCTTAGGCACATATAGGGTTGCTTTTCCGGCCAAGGTAAGAAGAGATATTTTAATATTACCAGTAGGATCAAAATAGAACATTCCTAGAGCGTCGAATCACACAGATGCAGAATGTAGTATGCATATTTGTTCGGTGTCTAGTTAGATCAAGTCAATGTGACACCAGGGATAGACTTATCCAACGTGCAGGGAAAGATGGTAACACCCGGGCGATATCACTCCACACCTCGGACTTGTCGGTGACTTTTTGTCTCGGCAGATTATGAAGAACGATCCGACGGCCGCTTATTTACCTAATCGCTGCGGGATTCTGGAGACATGCTACGCTTGTCAACGCTTGCCTGGAGCCCTTTTGCTCACCCTTACCCGATCTCCAATCATTAGCACACATGTTGATTCCAATTGAGCGGTCCAAGATAAAGATATCAGGGTCAGCAGCACGATCCTTCGCTTGGGTCATACTGTTTGGGGTATATTGGCTGAAAGCAGGTTCATGCGGCCTTGTCTATCAGATGGGGCGTTTAATTCCCCAGGCCCAGTGAAACACAAGAGTAACCTGATTGCCGCCCCTTCACGCCTGATAGGCTTAACAACGATAAGCGCGACATCCGTCTTGCCGCATGGTTTCAGATCCTTTGTGGGGGCTCATTCGCCCTAGGAGTGGACTTTGGAGATCCTTCTCTAATTCCAGCTTCACCCATGATTCGGCGCAGCGACGTTAAATCCTTCGCTGGGCGGCTTAGACCCCTCAGTAGCCCGAAAGAGACGCCGCGGGTGAAAGGACTAGAGCACAAAGGGCAAGGCTGTCAGCCCAGCATTGCAGGTCCCTAGAATAGTTTCTTGGGTATGTGCCTGGGTGGTAGGGGTAGATCCCTGCAGGCACCGAACGAATCGACCTATCGTAGCTCCGGGTGTCATCCCGTGCTCGATCGTGGCCAGTTTCATTAATTAACAATCAACTCCAAGGATTCCAACGGTTCCTCGTCAGGCGATGAAAGGGTTGCAATGAAAGGTCGTATTTGCCTAATGAACAGAGTCTGACGGAGGAGTATGGGATGCCCAAGTCTCACTTGCAGAGAATTTGACGGATCTGGCGTGGACAGAGTAAGTGCTAGTAATCGTTCAATGAGGGTCAAATCCGAGCACCATCGACGTCCCACGGAGTCCGAGCATCGTAAATAGTATATAACATGTCTAACCTTCTCCAGGTTCAAGCGATGAGATGAACGAGTCTCAAGCCAAAGTCAAAGCTCATCAATTACCATTCACAATGGCCCCTGTCAAGAATACTCTGATTTCTCTGCTTGCCGTCCTCCCCGGCGCGGTAGTTGCCCGCAATGTCCTTGGCCCCGCGTGCTTCGATGGACCCTGCTCTGATGGCAGGTAGGAACATCAAAGTTCAGCCAACTTGCCTCTCCAGAGCTAACTAAAACAACAGTTGCTGTGGCGCCGGTGGCTTCTGTGGCCTAACTGACGAGTTCTGCGGTGCTGGCTGCACTAGCGGTCCTTGCAAGGAAGTCGATTGGCGAAGTCTCTCATGCGACATCGCCAAAGACGAGGAGAAGCCCGGCGCTGATCGATGGACCGAGGCAGAGGCCACCTTTGCCTTTGACGAGGCTGTCAATAAGTGGCTGGACGCTACTGGAGATGGCCTTGAACGCTTCTTTGGCGAAGAGAAGGACGGCACTCGCCTGGACTTCCCTCGATTCGTATGTGTCCCACCATATGCCGGCACCATAGCTGACCAGGTTTCTCATATAGATCGCTGCCGCTCTGGGTGGTCCCACTGGCATGAGATGCCGCGAGCTCGTCGACCGAAACGGCTGCGATAGTTTCTTTGACTGCGAGACTCAGAGCGATGGCCCCGGGGGTAACATGGTCCTCAACTCATTTGTCTCTCTTAACAATGTAGGTTCTTGGTTCAAGCATGCTGTAGCGTAGTATCTGACCATGGCTATAGATCCTCTGGAACTGGTATGACCAGCTCGGCCGCACTGCTGGCTATGTCCAGAGCTCCATGGGTACCTTTTCCAGCACCTTTGCTCCCGTTCCCAACGAGGGATTGGGCCTTACCCTTATTCTGGACATGATCAGCTTTGGTTACGTCGCCGTCGGTGCTCCTATGTGGAAGACCGGTATGTAGTCCCTAGCGTGACTACTTGATGAACAGTCAACTAATGCTACTGCAGTCTTCAAGAAGATGAACTTCATCAAGGATGGTGACAACTTTGGTGTCGTTGAGGGCCTGACCAAGGATCTCATCACCCAGGGTGTTACCATCACCAAGGATGCTACTAGAGCGTACGATACCCCCACCTCCGTAACGGAATAAAATGGCTAACTTGATTGTAGTGGAACTCAGCTTACTTCTCAGAACACTCTTGAAGAGCGTGTCGGCAACATGGTTCGCGCCTGGTACGCATCTACCGATCAGCTCAACCAGCATCTCTTTAGCGGTGACCCCCTTGGTCTCAACGACAACCTCGACCTGCTGAAGAAGACCATCGCCGACGGACGATTTGTCGATGCCGATCTGGATCTCATGTCTGCCGAAGAGATTGACCAGCAAGCCCGCCGTGCTATCTACGGTCAGCTGATCCCTTACGCTTGGGTCGTTGGTAGCGGTGAGACCTCACCCTTGTAGGTATTCCTGAGATATTTATCCTGGTCCGGCAGCTAACTGAGGTTACAGCCTGCTGCGATCCGGCAAGAAGTGCAATGAGGGAGGCCGACCTTCCCACGTCCCCGGCGACGCTCCCGGTTGGTGCTTCTCCGACGACAAGGGCTTTGATGAGGTATTCTACCTTCTAGGTGCCACTGGAAATGAGGGCTGTGTCAACGAGGATCTCTTTACCGGTTTCAAATGTAGGGACTTCAACAAGCTCCCTGGCATTGGTGAGCTCGACGGCACCAAGTGGGGTGGCGTCAAGGAGGAAGACCTTGCTGTCGCGTATGTTCCAAATCGCCCATGATCAAGATGACATTTGACGATCTAACTATTTTGCTTAGTGCTTTCAACACCTGGTGGCACCGAAACGGCCAGACCAACGCCGACCGCCCTGACGAAGAGACTGACCTCAACGCCAACCAGCTGCTCGACGACCTTATTGCTATTGATATCCGTGCTCCTGGTCTTGTCTGGCTGCCTGTCTGCGATTCTGATGAGGCGCACACGAACTGGGAGAACAAGCTCAATGGCAAGGGCCGCTCTGCTCACTTCCCTTGCAACTAAACTAAGGACTCGGATCAACATTATTATGAGGATGTGACGTTTTGATGTAGTTAGAGACTAGGATGGGTGCTTTCTCTTCGATGTGGGATATTTATTAGACTCCGTGCTACGATGGCACGACTTGAACAATAAGTTGGTTTGATGAACGTAAACTTGAATATGTAAAACGAATGTGACAGTTTGGCCTCACCAATCAATCCTCGACATGCGAGGGTCAGGCAACCTGACTAGTTCCGAGCCCTTGACTCACAGACCCGGTATTCTTAGCGAACTAACATCATTCGACGTATTCCAAGTCGTAGCACCACAGATGACAGCTAGCGCAGCGATGTTGGGTGCTTCGTCCCAAACATACGGCATTCCCACGTGGAGGCCCGGGGGGGAGACGGCTTGGCATGGCGTGCTGTCCAGCTTTAGATTCGCGAACCTCGATAAGCTCCACCAATTTTGTACACAGCCTGTGGCATTGGTGGGCTCACATCGTTGCACCACGGTTATAAACATACCTTCTGCGTAACGTGATGATACAGGTCGATGACGCAAACGAAGCTGAATCCTTCGGCTGTCAGTGCATCTGTATCAATCGAGTTCATAAATGTGCCGATCTCCTTGAGATTGGAGCTTGAATCGTGACTCATATAGAGAATTTATATCTTATCGCTTACAAAAAGTTGATATCACCATGGTTGCTGAACTAAGGGGTCGCGCCCTGGTGGGGGTTATCCTACTGACGTCGGGAGTCGATTTCTTGCTCTTTGGTGTATGGGCCCCAGCCGAGCCAATGACTGACGGATAAGCTAACGTTCAGACTCTTACCAGTATGACCAAGGTATGATCCGCGCCAAACGGCTGTTTGTTCTATGTTAATGGTGCAAAGGCTTGTTCGGTGGTATCCTCGCTGGGACTAGATTCCAGGATATGCTTGGGAACCGTGAGTAATCAGAGTCTTCTACCCACCCCCTGGCTGCTGAACAGCTATAGCAAACTCCACCATGAGCGGTCTGGTCACTGCTATATACGACGTTGGCTGCGCTTTTGGTGCTGTCAGTGCCTTCTTGTTTGGCGAACGGATCGGCCGAAAGAAGTCCATCATTTATGCGAATGTTATTGGTACGAGGTGACTGAGCAACTGCTGTATTTGCCTCGCTAATGAGCACTAGTCATCGTTGGCGCTGTCATTCAAGCTGCGTCTTATTCATATGCTCAAATGTGAGGCGAGTATTCTGCCAGGCTTCGATATTGCTAACGATGGCCTAAGGTTTGTCGCTCGGATTATTGCTGGAATTGGTATTGGCCTCAGCACCGTCGCCGTGCCCATCTTGCAATCAGAGACCCTACCAGCCCACAATAGAGGCTCTCTCCTCGTTGTACAGTCAGCACTGATCGTGGTTGGTATCTCGATTGCTAGTTGGGTGTGTCTAGGTACATTGTATGCCGAGAGCTCAATGCAATGGCGTTTTCCAGTGAGTCAAATATGTTGATACAACCAGTGCTCTCGCCAACTTCGGTTTAGATCGCCTGCCAGATTCTCTTCTCCTTCATTGTTCTCGTGCTTTGCCTGTGGCTTCCAGAGAGCCCTAGATGGATGGCTAAGACGGGCAACGCCGAAGAAGCCCGCAAACTCATATCCAGAGTCCTAGACAAGCCACTAGACAGCGAAGAGGTCGAGCAACAGCTCTCCGAGATTCTTAGATTTCTCGCGCTCGAAGAAGAAGCTGGAGAGGCATCATGGCACGAACTGTTCCGCAACAACACCAAGTCGCGTAATCTTCAACGGGTGTTGCTGGGCATGGGACCATACCTAATGAATCAGTGGAGTGGTATCAACTCTTTGTCCTAGTAAGTCCACTGGCTCTCCTGTATCGCCAAAGCTGATATAGAGTCTATAGCTACCTTGGATATATCCTCCAAACTTTCCTGGGTTACAGTCAACTCGTATCCCTCGTCTTAGCCGGTGTTGCATTTAGTCAATGCGCTCTATTCTCTATCCCGCCATATTTCTTCATTGACCGAATTGGCCGTCGAAACACTATCATGCTATCCTCGGGCGCTTGTGCTGTCTGTTTGTTCATTATCTCAGGAAGTTTGTTGCATCAGCGCTCTGCTGATGCAGCTGCCGCGGTCGCGTTTGTGTTTCTGTATCTGGACTGCTACGTGCTAGGTTTTCTGCCCGTCTCATGGTCGTATTCTGCAGAGATCCAGCCTCTCCGCGTCCGCAATAAAGCCACCGCCGTCGGAGTCTTCAGTCACTGGGTAAGAATGTCGTCTCCAATACGAGAGCCATGAAGCTAATAAATTTTCAGATTAGCAATTTTGTTGTGGTGATGGTCACGCCTATTGGCATCAACAATATTGGCGGAAACTTCTTCTGGATCTGGGCCATCATTTGCGCACTCTTTGTCCCCGTTGCTTACGTCTTTGGTGTTGAGACTTCAGGTCGGACTTTGGAGGAGGTGGATCAAATGTTCTTTGACGAGCCGCGCATTATGATGGGACTGAATGTGAACCATCGACGGGTTATTAGGGCAGCTCCAGGCTCTGGGGCAGCTCAGGTTAGGGAGGCTCAGGTTCAGAGTGATGGAAGTGACTTGGGGGCAAAGGAAAAAGCGCAATCCGGACTTTGAAGTGGTGGACAATTATTTAGCATAGGCCCTTCACAAGCGCTTATTTCTTCAACACTGGCTGCTTTGACAAGTTGTAGAGATAGTGAGGCATTGTTGATATCTACGTGATACTTCCACCTTGATATACGACATCTCTTGACCCACCACTCAACAGCTACAGTCGAACAAAAAAACGGAAAAAGCCCCGGTTGCGCATGTTTAATCACCCGAGGGATCCGTTCAATGTTCCGTAGTCCTTATCGTAGTGCTTCTAGCGTCAAGTGTGGATCAGACGCCTGCAGGCTGATGAAGGGAAAGAGGGCCTTGTGTTGCCTCAGTAGCGAAGTTTATTCAAGAAAGTAGCACGATATTTCTCAACTCGAATGATTCTTTCCGACAGGTAGCGGATTCTTCCGGAAGAGGTATGTAGATAAAAAGGCAAGCGGGTCTGCGCAGTCGAGTCGCTATCAGTTGGTCTCTGACGCTATTTTGTCCGTCGATCACATCATCGGCGTCTCAAATTTGTCACCCAGAAAAGTCCCCATCCAAGACTAGGCTACATACGTTGAGCAATAATCACACTTCATCTATGGCTCCAAATAACTTCAGAGTCATCGTTGTTGGGGGCGGTCCCGTCGGCTTGGTGGCCGCTCACGTCCTCTACAAAGCAGGCATTGACCTTGTCGTCCTGGAGCGTCGCGAAAATGTCGTCCTCGACCTTGGGGCAGCCCTGGTCCTTGCACCACAGAACATGAGGGTTATGCACCAGCTTGGTCTGTACGAAAAGTTGATGGCTATTGGAGAAGAGCTACTCAATACAAAAGGGTTTCTCTTGAATGGGTACCAGTTCAAGAGAGGCACGGAATTGCAGGTTCTGAAAGAGAAGTATGTTGCACTGAGGGTCTTGCCATTCCGTTGTCTCTGTTACTAAGATTTTATAGCCATGGCGTAGGCCTTGTCGCATTTCATCGCGCACATCTCGTCGAAGTCTTATTCGATAACTTGCCAGAGGACGCCAAGTCGCGGTATTTTCTAAACAAGAAAGTCGCCAGCATTGACTCAAATGATGAAGGAGTTCTTGTCACTTGCGATGATGGCAGTTCTTACGAGGGTTCTATCGTCCTAGGGGCCGACGGAGTGCACAGCATCACTCGCACCATCATGAGAGATCTTGCTCTAGCTGACAACCCAGCACTCGACTGGGATCCGAAAGAACCTTTCACGTCTATCTATAAGTGCCTGTGGGCCAGCTTCCCCCGACCCTCAGCGCCGGGCGAGAACTTTGAGACGACGAGTCAGGACCAAGCAGCGATGTACTTGACCGGGCGCGAACGAGGCTGGATTCTGCTCTACGATAAGTCTGACGAGCCGACCACAACCTTGCAGTCTTACTCGGAAAAGGATGTCGAAATTGTCGCTGCCAAACTGGCCGAATTTCCCGTTAACGAGACCCTAAAAGTCAAGGACGTTGTCAGGGAACGGTTCTCATGGGGCATGTCTGACCTCGGTGAAGGCATTGTGAAGCATTGGAGTTGGGGGCGCATCGTCTTGACTGGCGACGCGTGTCACAAATTCACGCCAAATGCCGGGTTGGGACTTAACAACGGAATCCAGGACATCGTTGTGTTGTGCAACGAGCTGCATCAAGCCGTTACGGCAGCGCCAAAGGGGCAGCCCAGCACCGATACCCTTGCAAAAGCCTTCCAGAAGTACCAACAAGACAGGGCTGAGGCTGTGGAGAAGGACTACAAACAGTCGGCAGTGGTCACACGGCTACAGACTTGGGCCAATGGGCTGTATTACTTTCTGAGTCGCTATGTCCTCTCGCATAACTTTGTCACCAGGTTCATTGCCCGATTTGTGACATCCCCGGGTATTAAGAAGGCAAGAGTGCTTGATTTTGCGAAAACAGCTGAGTTGCCGTTTGGTAGGGTCAAGTGGGATTATGCAATCTCGGGGTAGCAAATTATGCACGACATAAGGGAGAGAGGGTTGAATGGCTACCTAGCTATTGGGGAGCCGGTGCAATATCCGATATGTTATGAAAGTGTCTCACCTCAACCTGCATGCAGTAGCGTTATAATGAGTGAGATCTGCTCCACAGCTTCGATTTGAGTCTGCAGAAACCTACAAACAGTTTCAGGTCGGGTTTTTACCCCGGTGACTACCATGATCATTTCCCAATGTCCAAGTACTCTGTCCAAGCTGCGGGAAATGAGTGGCGGATAGCCGCACAACAAGGTACTACGCAACCGCGTATCTGTTCAGTGACGCGTGTTTCCGGTGGCTAGATGTGCCGTATCCGGAGCCTTGTGTAGAGCCTGGCGGGAGGGAAGCGGCAACCCCTCACAGTATCTGCACTTTTACGCGTGAAAAACCCACCAGCTGCATTATCGCCCAATACAAATTCGCTGGCAAGTTGGAGACGAGACAAGAGACAACAAGACCAAGACTTCTTTCAAGCCACAGTCATGTGGCCCAGTTTGTTTGCTAGTCAGCCCGGGATCGTGATTGGGCCCAGTGTTACACAACTGACGACTAGAGCCTAGAAACCGTCGTTTATCACATACCCCAGCCACTTACTGGCAAACAGGTTGGGACAAAGAAAAATAAAAGAACAGATTTCTTCTTGCGAGCACAATTTCTTTCCGACTTGACTCTTACATTCACCTACCTTGACCTGCTCACGCTCACCGAATAACCAAAGAACTTTCCACTACTAGCTCTTCACCTTGAGAGTCGTATGTTTGGCAAGCTCTCTTCCTCACCCAAGCCCTCACGATGAGTGACCGATTTCTCTCAACCAAAGATAGGGCTGCGGCCTCCCACAACCACGCGAATCAATGGTCGCAGGGATACCAGTCCATCGAGACGCCACAGCAAGTCTACGACAAGAGGCTTCAGGCTCTTCACGATAAACTGAGCCAAGAAGTGAAAATCAGTTCTGGCGCCGAGGCCTCCGCCAACGGCACACCCGCTCCAACCAGTATTCACAGGATCGCCGAGTACGGTTATCAAATGACAAAGTTCGAAATGAATAAGAATGAGTTCCTGAAGCAGGAGGAGGAGCCATACAAGCAACGCGTTGAGGAGCATTACAAGAAGGTCTTCTCTGATGTTTTGGAATTCATCGGGCCCGAGACTGCCGAAGCGTTTTTCAGGGAACGATCCAGTCACAGACTGCCGTCTACTGCCTCCCAACAAAATGGGGCGCCTGGAACGACAACTACCTGGCCTGATGACCAGCCAATGGGGCCGCGTGCTCCGACAATACAGCCACAGGACCCCGAGCAAGATAACGATGATTTTGGTGCAGCTGACATGGCAAATTATGAAAACGATCAAATCGACCAGCACTATCATTCTGAGCAAAACACCCGTTCCTCTCGTCCCCGGGGGAAACGGCCAGCGAAGTCCCCCCCGGAAAGCAGTCCACCAGACAAACGGCCCCGAGCAGAGGAACGCTCAGAGTTGCCCCGCGATCAAGAGCCAGATCTCTTTACTGATAACCGATTCATCGAGTTCGACGAGGTCTACCAGAACGGAAACGCCGCGGTCAAGTACAAGATTGTGCGATACCCGAAGAAAAACGGAAACTGGTATATCGTTGAATGCGAGCAACATCGCATGCATTTTGTTAATAGCCCTCTGATAGGCGCTGCGAAACATCTGCACGATAGCCCGGATCACGAGGCAGTTGATCGCAGACACGAAAACGCCGTCAGGACTCTTGGTACACGCGTTCTAAACTGTGACGCGGATAAAGTAACCAGAAACAATGCAGCGGCTGAGAATGCGTTTGCCAATTTTGTTGGAATACGATCAGGTTGGATCAGGTCGGATAATAAACGGACCAACGGCATGAGACCACCAGCCGCGAAACCACCAGTTGCAAGACAACCACAGACCGAGTCGCCCGGCCAAAACCAACGTGGGGACCTGTTTACGAGAGTTCCTCTCAACGACATACAGCCAGAACAGATATTCACGATGTACTGGGACCTGGAATATTATCCAGGAATGATTTTGCCCTGGGGAGAGTTCCCTCTGCTGAATTACAAGGAATGCCTCTACGAAAGCAGGCTCATGGAGAGTCTTCCTCCTTGTTACCTTCGCGACAAGCAGAATCCCCATCGTCCGCTGGGCTGGGCTAATGGCTACGGTGACGGGGGTTTTCGAGTCGGTGGTCGGAAGTACCCAGTCGTTTGGTTCCTGGGTTGCAAATTTCCTGAGTTCTTTAGCTTTAGCTGGGTTCCTGCAAAAAACATGTATCCCTATGATCCCAGAGATACAAGACTCAGAGAAGACTTTGTACACTCCGTGGAAGACTTCCTGCCACGGCGAGAAATCCCCCGGGAAGCCACAGTGACGCCCGAGAGACATACACCAGGTGAGTAAGACTCTAGAGGCGTTTGAGGCTTGCGATAACATCTCCCGAGGCCCGATCTAACATGCACCACTTTAGACAAACCAGGTCATTCGAGCCATGACAGACATTTGCCTTCCCGACAGAATCCGGATTCCATGCCGCCACTCTCTCCGATTATCGAGCATGGGTATAGTGTTGAATCCACCCAGGAGCATGATCCCCAACCTTCCATTGCAGTCGCAAATAGTACAGACGTGGACAGCGACGAAGACGGAGATGTAGAAGAGAACGATGTTGGCGGCAATAATGAAGTTGATTGTGACGACGACGACATCTACGATGATAGCCGAGCCTCGAACAACGATGTTAGCCACAACAGTGCAGCTAGCGTGGACATCCCTGAAGCTTGGGGAGACGACGGTGACAATTATCACCACCCAAGCCAAATTTTCCAGGATCCTAACGAGTTCTTCGATCCTCCTTATAAAAGGAACCATCTTGGACCTATCATTGAAGCTGAGGATGAGGATGAGGATATCTGGACAGATGATCACGTCCGTCATAGCGCCATCAGACGCACAGCCCGAAGGATTGAGGACGACAGCGACGACGACAGCGAGGATGAAGATGGCCATGATCCCATTCCTGACAGCAATATGGGCCCTGATACTCCCGATAACGCGGAATTCAACCAGGATTATCAAGGCATTGAAGAACCCAGCCAGAAAGACCCTGATCTAAGCAACGATGCTAGGCCCAGCTCCGCAGACAACATATCTTTTGAGTACGACAAACAACTCTTACGAGAGGCGAGCAACCACGACGAGCGTGATGGAACTGCCGAGCCATCCTCAGGAGATGATAGTGAAGACTTGATGAGTAAGGTTTACGAGGATGAAACTATTCCCGCTCACCAAGGTGTA
Organism: Fusarium decemcellulare; assembly: GCA_013266205.1. Taxonomy (NCBI): domain Eukaryota; kingdom Fungi; phylum Ascomycota; class Sordariomycetes; order Hypocreales; family Nectriaceae; genus Fusarium; species Fusarium decemcellulare. The sequence continues at coordinate 25,475 of JAAGWO010000148.1, forward strand.
ACCGGGGTACAACCTCTGAAGACGCCGGTGGTTCCTCCGGCCGCCACGCCAAGTAGGTCTTTGCCGACTAGAAATCGGACTCCTCATGGCAGACCTTGGGAGTGTGATTAATGGGTCGTGATCTGGTGGAGTTGCAGTAGGGAGACGATGTACCTCGTCGTTTATGGGCCTAGCTAGCTTGGTGTGAACTTTTGTGTGGGAAAAGATGCTAAGTTGCAGTTGGAGATGAAAGTTGGGGAAATTGAGTAGGCGATTCCGATTCTTTCGATTAAAATATGAATTTGGATTTTCTATGTATTGTATTATGACAACCTACCCGTATTGAATGGCTACCTAGTGTTGAGTGAGCAGCTTTCGTAAACACCCACCGTGCTCATCATCCCCGTCGTCAGTCTCTATTCCCCAGTATGTTACCTATTTTGAATCGCTACAAAGGTCCCAAAGCGGCTGACCGTAGCCTCAAATAACGATATCGTACGGTAGCCTCTAGGAAAGAGGGATGAATAAGCCAGCATAGCCCACCACTCGGACGGAAGAAATCCAACGCAGCATCGAAATAAGCTCATGCTGGTCTTGTGGGTCGCTACCCGCTCCTTGGTGTTGTCCGGTTGGTCGGCTCGTTTGGTAGCGCATCCCACGCTAGTCACTCTACGCCGATTGACAAGGCCAAAGATCCTTCAGTGGCCGTGAAGATTATTAAGAAACTCGCGTGGACAGATTCACGCACTTGGTGGTTCTTTTTGACTCATGCGGTCAATAACTCCAGCTAACTCCGATTTACAGGGCTTAATCTACGTCTGAGCTATAGTTTCTCGATAGTGACCCACTCGTGTGATGTCTTGAACGCCTTTCAGCCTCCAAATTGCTACGGTGATTAGAAATCGAACGTTTCGGAGTTAGAGCGATTGATGATCTGGGCCACAGGATCTTAGGATTTTTGGACATGATGCGTAGAAATCGTTTCATCCCGGGAAGACCTTTGGTCCGGAGGCGGGCACTATTGCGCCGACCCTAGCTTGACTAACATGATGTTTATCGATAATCGTGTCAGGTAATACGACTTAGATCGAGACATTGTAAGTGCACAAACTTCTATAAAGTCTTGAAGAGTTCTGACCAAGATCCATCATTCTCATTCCCAACTCAACCTGCTCTACAGCAACAACCACACATTCACCAAACAACCACGAGTTATCTCTATCTACCAAGTACTTCTCACATCTCTTCAACATGTCTACCTCCGAGTCAAAGCTATGGAAGCCCCTCAAGATGGGCAACATCACCCTCCCCCACCGAATCGCCTTTGCGCCCTGCACCCGCGTCCGCAATAGCATCGACCATAACCCCGTCGACATGATGACCCACTACTACGCGGACCGCGCATCCGTGCCCGGAACTCTCATCATCACCGAAGCCACCGGTGTTTCAAAGACTGGAGAGGCAATGCCTTACACTCCTGCGATCTATACTGCTCAACAGGTGGAAGGGTGGAAGCGCATCTATGATGCCGTCCATGCTAAGGGCTCCTACATCTTCCAGCAGCTCTGGGATCTCGGCCGAGCCGGTGACCCCGATTATCTCAAGAGTCGCGGGTGCAAGTACTCCTCCAGCGGTGACAAGCAGATGGAAGGTAAAGATATTCCTCCGGAGCCTTTGACTGAGGAAGAGATCTGGCAGAAGATTGCAGAGTTCCGGGCTGCGGCTAGGGCCGTCGTTGATGCCGGTGGCGATGGTGTCGAGATTCATGGCGCTCATGGGTACCTCATTGATCAGTTCACCAGCGAGAACGTCAACAATCGAACTGATAAATGGGGTGGCTCTGTTGAGAACCGAGCTCGCTTCCTGCTGGAGATTGTCAAGGCTGTTGTAGAGGAGATTGGTGCTGAGAAGACCGCCATACGACTCAGTCCTTTCGCAACCTACCAGGGCGGTTATTCATCGAATACATGGGAGCAGTTCGGATACATCATTAGTGAGTTGAAGAAGGCCGGGTACAAGCTCGCATACATCTCCCTTGTCGAGCCACGTGGCAACCCTGCCATTCTCGACGCAGGCCTCAAGAAGGAGTCAGACCAAGTCAACCCATTCGGAGACAAGCAAAGTCTCGACTTTATCCTCGAAGCATGGAACAACCAATCTCCCATTATTGTTGCTGGCGGCTACGTGCTAGACAACGTCTATCAAGCTATCGACCAACAGTACGGCAAGTGGGATGTTATTGTGGCGTTTGGTCGCCCATTCCTCGCAAATCCAGACCTGGTGTTTCGAGTAAAGAATGGCATTCCTTTCACGCCTTATAAGAGGGAATTCTTTTACACGCCGATGACTAACGAGGGGTATAATGACTACCCCTTTAGTGAGGAGTTTATCAATGGGAAGAACCCAGCTGTCAATGGGACTTTTACTGATGGGGCGAAGGTTGAGTCTGTGAAGGCTTAGAGGGGTGATCTTTAGCATGTTTTACACGACACTCTAAGTACTTTTGGGATGATAGACATTTAGATTTTTGTATCTAGAAACTGCACTTCTTGAAATACCAATATTTCATGCTGTGATGATTGAGCTTTCATTATTAGTCTTTATGCATATTCTACATGCGTGGATGATCTGAACTTGAGTGTCTTAGCCAGGCGTGTAAGTTGATATTCCTCTTGTTAATCAATGAATTCCTCCGTTTCGGTACGGTCACTGTTGCAGTCTATGAACCTTTCAATGTATTCTTCGAACTCTGAAACTTTACTAGAAGCTATTCGACAAAGCTCCGGTGCCTTTCACTCCTAGCTGTGATTCTATGCGGGAACGGCTTGACCCGGGAAATAACACCCGGCAACGGTTGATACTCAACCGCAACTTCATTTCCTTCATCATCCACCGCTTTCTCAATGTTGAAAACCGCCAAAGTCTGTGCAATGGTGAGGAACATGGTCTGCTCGGCGATATACTGCCCAGGACAAGACCTGCGCCCAAATCCGAATGAAATTTCAGATGCTAGAGGTTCATTATAGGGCTCGGCAAATCGTTCAGGCTTAAATTCGGTTGGATTGTGGTAAACGGCAGGGTCGTGCGCGAGCGAAGCGACCGCAGGCAATATGAGCGTATCTTTCGGAATAAAATAGCCGTTATACGTGTCGTCCTCTGTGGTCATGTGGGGGAAACCCATGGGTGCAAGTGTGTGCCAGCGTACTGCTTCCTGGGCTATAGCCTGCACATATGGGAGGTTGGTCTTGTCAGAAAACGACGGGAGGCGGGAATCTCCCACCACGCGGTCAATTTCGTCCTGCGCCCGTTTCTGGACGTCAGGATACAGAACCATGGCCATGAAGAAGGAGAAGAGCGTGGCTCCAGTGGTGTCCGTGCCCGCATTGAACATAGAGGCCGCCGTCCAGCTGATGACGCTTTCTTCCTCTGGATCAATTTTTCGATGCACGTCCTTGACCAAGCCAGCGACATAGGATACGTCGTCATTGCCTTTCGCCATTTGCTCCCTCACGTAGTTATAAGGGTCCTCGACAGAGTGCAAGAGACGTTCTCTGAAGACTTTGGCTGTCTTTTTAAACCCAGTGCCCGGCATCCACTCCGGGACGTACTGGAGCCATGGGATCAAGTCTACCAGCCAGGCGCCAGGGCTCGTGGCTTTAGAGAAATCTTCCATCACCTGGTTGGAATTGGCGACGAGAGGATCATTCTTATTTGGGTCTGTCTCGTAGTTGTATAGAATGCGGAGCATTATGGAGCCAGAAATTCTAGACTCGATTGTCAGATTGCCGTCAAAAAATCAATCCTCAAGAACGGCAACATACTGATTGAGATGATCCTGCAGATTATCGCTGTCACATTCTGCAAATATCCGCTTCAAGAACCGTAAAATCTCCAGCTCTTGGATCGGTTCAAATCTGACGACCGACTTCTGACTGACTTGGGTTGCCGTAAGCTTGCGGTGCATTCGAAATTTCCGATGGTACGGCATCATGCCCATGATATGCCGATATCCAACCCTAAGTCATAGGTAAGCGCAAGAATTGGCAAGCATCGATACAGGTTCCCCATGACATACACATCACCGGCAAATACCAAATTGGGCCTTGAAGCACTCTTGAGAGCACGCGTCTCTAAAATGTCGAAGACGGCTTGTTTCTCATGGAGAATGACAAAGAGTTGGCCAAGCACTGTCAATGAGCTGATTGCGCCATATCGCTCCTTGTGTTTCAACCAGTGCGTCCATTCGAGAGCTCCGGGAGGCGGAAGATCGAGTATGTTGCCGACCAGAGGTAGACCCCTTGGTCCAGGAGGTAATGAACCTTTTCTGCGTTGCTGGATGCGCTTGAATACGACATAACCCAGCAGCGCCACAGCCACCGAATAAAACAAAGAAGTATCGAGCATGGCGGCTGAGGGACGAAGTGTGTAGTACGCTGGGAATCACTTGAAGTGAAATATGAGGGACTGGTTCATATTAATAGGAGCAGGGTTGAACATCTTTTACGGAGTCTGTACTACCAGTAGCTGAAACAGTTCAATCTTGAAGCACATGATTTTGCGTAACCCTACAAACTGCAGGTTTTTTTGTAAACTCGGACTATCCCGACTGTCATTGGTCGTAGGCCCAGAGGATAGCGACTATGATCTCCTCTTTGAGAAACCATCAACAAGGCTAGGCCTGCAGCGATGACAAGGCCTCGGAACGAATGGCCTGGGATTGGCTAATCACCAAAAGGCCCCCTGCAACCTGCAAGAAAGATCCGTGCTTATGTCAGATATTATGGCTGAAATAACTCCGTAGGGCGCTGCCATTTAGCTCCTCGGACTTGCAACCTACCTGAGATGAAACTTGAGACAATGAACGTCTTTTCACCCAAATGCTCCAATCGGACCGATGATTCAAGTGGCTATGTATGAAGTCCGAGTCAGAAGGGTTGCAATGACTGAAAGTTGGGTTTTTTTCTTTAATAACGAATTTCCTATTGGCCACTAGCGATGTTGGCAGCGAAGTATTTTTCCACCCACCTACCATGTGAAGAGACTTCTCGATTATCTGTGGAGATACCAATTAACCTTTCCAGCCCTGCATGCCATCGCGGGAGGGAGAGTGACTTAGACAGGGGTCAGACACTCTAAATGGGGGTATACCGTGTGAGTACAGTGTGACGAACTGTCTGATTTCCAACATGCTATTGGGCAGGGCCGTATTATTCGAACTGTATACACACTGTCGCGTAGAACCCTGCAGTGCGCTAATGCAACCTGCTGATAATTAGTGGAGACCATCCAGATCGTATGTCATGTGATCCTCCAAACCGTACAACATCCCGTCGACGATTTCTGCCACCTCTTTCGCGTACGTCACATCAATTTTCTTGCAATAGCTAAAATAGATTTCACATCAAGACGTACATTGCAAATATGGCTGCCACACAGAAGATCGCCGTCCAACGAATGACCCAACAGCTACTAGTCCAAATCCCTGCCGACGACTGGACCGGGGTTACAAGCATTGCTGAAAGAAGGAAATTACAGAACCGGCTTAATAAGAGACGACAATGTTAGTATTTCCCCGAAAATCACTTCACAAGTTCGTCTCTTACTTTGGAGATTTGGGTTAGATCAAAGAAATCGGATTCAACGCCAGATAATGCAAGCCGTCTCGAATGCCACAGACCAGGCTGGGCAGTCAACATCACCAACAACATCTGCTCCGCAAGCTTCACCCGATGTCATGGTTGAAGTTATACGCCAAACATGTGAAGTATTCGAGAGTCCCGATATCAGCCAGACAGTCTTTACTCTTGCGAGCAAGGCGTATGGGGACTATGTACTCAACGCCCCCCGACTCTCGCAATTCCCATTTCTCATCACTGTAAACATTAATATTGCCATGGCAAAAAACGCGACCAGAATGGGCTTTAAGCGGGAAATCATATGCCTCGAGGATTCCATCTCACCTTTCAATTACAGCGGGCCCTCGCAGTTGCCAACATCCTTGCCGCAGAGCTTAGAGCCCACGTCTATACAACAAAACATCGTTCATCATCCCTGGCTTGATGTCTTCCCCTTTCCCAGGTTTAGAGACAATGTCATATACGCAGTGGCTGCAAATCTCATGGATGATGATGATTTGTGTGCCGATGTATCCGAAATCAACTATGACAACGCTGAGAGGCCATGTTTGATCGTCTGGGGAGAGTCATGGGATCCTAATGGTTGGGAGGCGTCAGTTCTGTTCCTTCGTAAGTGGGGGTGGCTTCTTCGAGGTTGTCCGGAAATTCTTGAAGCAACCAACAGATGGCGGCAGAGCAGAGGGGAGAAATTGCTGCATTGGCATGATATTTAGGCACTGCAGATTTATAAAACGCATTGTGGTCCTGCGGGTGCCAAAATTCGTTGTTGACAGCGGTCCAATATTCCCCGCAGGACCGGCCCATATCAGCATCTTGCATTAGTGTCATGACACCATTGTAAGGCATATGCAAGCTGCTGACACCTATTGCGGGCTCGCAGCATCTCTTTCACTATAGTTATAGCACCAAGATTGAGAAAACAAGTCGTAATAAAGGGTATCCACTGTCTTGCTCCTCTGATAGCTCGGTTCAACTCATGTAGCGCATATGTCGTCACTTGGTAGCGGTTCGGGGTGAAGCACTTATATAAGATGCGAGCGCCATCTGAAGCCCATGATCAGACGAAGAAATCTTGTCCACTAACTCTTCTTAATCTTCATATTTATCCTCCAAGATTAAGACTTTTACCCTTCTGTGATACCATGACGACCAAGTACACTTCACTTCATGAGAGCCTCAACGGGCCAGGCGATGCACGCCCTACCGCTTCTCAGATCATCGATGACTACAACTTGGAAGGCGAATTATCAGACAAGACCGTTTTCATTACCGGCTGCTCATCTGGCATCGGTGTTGAGACAGCACGTGCAATTTACCGCACGGGTGCCACGCTCTACTTGACCGCTCGGGATGTCGAAAAGGCCAAGACAGCACTTGATGACTTGATAGACACTTCTCGTGTTCATTTTTTGCAGCTTGATCTGAGCTCTCTCGAGTCTGTGCGTGCTTGCGTGCAAAGCTTCAAGTCTCAAAGCACGCAATTAAACATTCTCATCGAGAACGCGGGCGTTATGGCTTGCCCTGAAGGCCGTACCGCAGATGGATTCGAAACTCAGTTCGGCACCAACCACCTGGGTCATTTTCTTGTCTTTTATCTCCTCAAAGACACCTTGCTCAACTCTTCAACACCCGAGTTCAACTCTCGTGTCGTTGTGCTCTCGTCTTGTGCCCATCAAGCGGGTTCGGTTCATTTTGACAACTTGACTCTCGAGGGGGAGTATGAGCCTTGGAAATCGTATGGTCAAAGCAAGACTGCCAATATTTGGATGGCGCGCGAGATCGAGGCAAAGTTCGGGGAACGGGGCCTTCATGCGTGGGCTGTTCACCCAGGAAGTATTGCGACAGAACTCCAACGGCACGTTCCGGCCGAGCTCAAGGAGAGATGGGCGAAGGATAAAGAGGGGGGCAAAGCCTGGAAGAACATCGAGCAAGGAGCAGCGACCACTGTTTTAGCCGCTGTTTCGCCCGAGTTAGAAGGTAGAGGTGGCTTGTATTTAGAAGATACTCAAGTTGCCAAGCCTCCAGCAAGGGGGATTACTGGTGTCGCAGATTGGGCTTACGACGACGATGGACCATCCAGGCTTTGGGCGAAGAGCCTTGAACTATTGACGCTGGCATAACAGTGTAAGATGGAAATAGCTTTATCTTTACGTATAAGCACCCGTAATTGGACAAGGGAGAAACCATGTATTCATATCCGTTGTTATGAGACATTTCCCAATGAGGCGAGGGCAGAGTCTGTAAAGGCCTAGGGTAGTTGTTCTAGGTGTCGCCTTGCAGCATGAAGCCCCAAATTTTTGAATTGAATACTTATACAAATGCACTTCTCGCGTGAGAATGAATGGAGAATAAATCATTATTGAGCATTCACATTATCATCAGAATCTGTAAAGCAGATTGAACCTGTGCAAGGGGTGGGGGCAGGTAAGTTGGAATTGCTAAAGATCAGCGCTGGCAGTCTTCTCTCTCAGCAGGGTCGGTTGCTCACTGGGCGCGTTAAGTGCCGGCCAAGATCACGCGTCGCTGTGGAGATTGTACCAATCAACGTCATTGTCTGTCACCCATCAACAAACAAACAAACAGCCAATTCACCGACCGAGCAGCAGAGAAAAACAGACAGCACCACGAGAGCAGCCAACGCAACACCCCATCCCCAGAACCATCTTAGAACTGGAAACGATACCGATCGAGTCCGTCACCGACAATGGCCGCCGCGAGCCCGACCGAGGAGCACCGCAGCTCCGAAAACCCTCGTGTCACGATGCGCAAACAAGAGTTCCGTCAACTCAACCGGATCCAAAGAGAGCTAGAAAAGAGGTGGAAGATAGTCGAGTTCGACGACGAGACACTGCAGCAGCTCTCAATTGTCCAGGGCTCGCTGTTCGACATCGACCAAGACGACCCGATCGATCTGGACCCCCGATTCTTCCTCCCTGGCCCCGTCGAGACCATGGAAAAGGGTCTTGAAGCTTTACTCCAAGCCGATGGCCTGGAATATTGCCGGTGGCCTAAGGTGCCGCCTATTCAGAACCATCGTCTTCAAAATGGGGACGAGCTCCAGCACAAAAACGCATCGCGCAGCGCCGAAGACGACGCCATCACTCGCGGCGGATTTTGCGAACTGGCCGCCGAGAAGAGTGTCTCGGGTTGGCGACGTCATCAGTAAGGCCCCCATGTACGATTATTATTTTTCTTTGTGATTCCTGACGTGTGGCATAGGTACATGCCTCCTGACAAAATACCATACTGCTCCAAGGTGTGGTCCTCTCCCCAAGATGGCCGGCCATGCTGCAACAACTTCACGAGCGGCCGGTTCTACATGTGGCCGAGAAGCTCCGACGAGCTCGATTACCACCCCAATGTACCTCATGCTATGGCTACCGTGTTCGATGCGGCTCGCCCCCGACAGCAAGGACTACTGCGCAGCGAGCTGCTCGTGGCAGCGGCCCTTTTGAAGGCGCAAATACGCTGGCCTGATAGATATGTCGACCACTACGTCTATCCGGTATGCTTCTCCATCCCGCAAAGCAGCACTGGTTTAATCTACGTGCTAACGTTTTGTCCAGGTACTCATTATGAGCTTTCATGGCCGGTATTCAGCACGTGTCATTCAGGCATATTTTCACAACGGTCGGATTGTGATACGGCCGTCGCGTCTGGTCAATCTATACACGCGAGTTGTTTCCTCAGAGGTGCGGCTTCTTATTCGATGGCTCAACAGTAGGGCGGTCGGCGACACCCGGCTTCCTGTGCCAGAGGAGCAATCATTTAGAGATCCCGTGGATTCTTCTGTGGAGGCCACAGATGTAAAAGGAACGCTATCACATACAATACCCGTTCGATAGAAGACCGATGTTGTTTTTCATGACGAGCAGGGAGGTGCTAGCAGTGAGCGAAGCCAGGGTATATTACCTACCAAGGTAACTCACTGTTCACAGTCTTGGGCGACAGAGAACCGCTGTACCTAGGTACTTGAGAAGCAAGAGAAATGAGGTGCTGAGAGCGCTTGCCGAGACGCCCGAGAAATTACCTGCCCAGCCCCCTGAAACTCTGCTGTGGATCGAAAGAGAAGCTGCCTGGCGGTTGCGGCGAGTTTGGCGGGTCTCTGCCCAGCCTGGCGTTTCCGCCCCCACGGGACCGCCCACTCTGTAACCGCGCGGCAGAGCGCGACGGGAGACATTACGCGCCGAGACCTTTCCGAGGTTGTATCCACGCCGTAATGTACCTGGCCAAGTGACCTGGACGTGTTGGTGATGTTGGTGATGTTGGTTCTAATTCCAGGCATCTTCGGTTGACTAGACTAGCCTTGGAGCATTCCACAATTGCATGTTGGTTCGCAACGGGCACCATGGCTGGTCTCATTTGTCACCTCGGCGCCTACTCTAACATGCCCAGCAAACTCGCTGTTAACACCAACTGCAATTTTGTTCCTAAAAATGGCAAGTGCCATGGTGGTCTTGTTGTATAAGACATGCGCGCCAGTCGCTTCTTTCGACAGATCTTTTTTTGTCTTCAACAACAACAACAACAATATACAATACGATTTTCTCTTTACTGCAGTCTGAGCTTTTTGCTGGTCTAGCTCATTCTACACATTCATCTCTTTTCTTGATTCTCCTGGTTTCCTGCTGGCTACCTACTGCACCCCAAGACAACCCGCCATCCAAGCCTCGGCCATAACACTCTAAGCCGTACCTACGAGATTACAAGCCTTAGCTACAGCATCCTAAGCCATGGCGCCCTCAAATGAAACCACGACCCAAGAGGTCCCAACGTCGCACGAGGAGTGGTCCAAACAACTTAAAGATGCACGAAAACAACCTGGAGATGTACTTGACCGCGCCTACTCTCCTGACATCTCTAGAATTGGGGAGAATGAGCTTCGGTCGGCCTCGAAGCTCAAATACGAGGATTGGTTGCTGCTAAAGGTTATCTGGAAACCGAGTAACAAACACCCAACTCATAACACCTTCTTCTCCTCTCAAGGTCCACGATTGAGGGCTGAAGCCAAGACGGTGATGTCTGGACTGCCGTGGATGAAGGCATTGCGGGACGGAGAAAAGAGCCCTCTGAATTGGTCCTACATGGCCCCGTGGAAGATGAGTACCACTGATATCAACAAGAGGATGCCCGCCGATTTGGACTTGGCTAAGGGCAGAGTTTACGACGATGCCGACCCATTCCGCCTTGTCATTGAGCCGTCTAATGCCCGGGGCCGCCCTCGGCGCGCCGTCAACCCCGACCACGCTCGGCGAAGGGCTGACATGGAGGCGACGTACGAGAGACTTCACGATGCTCTCGATAGGGACCAGCCCGCTGTCTCCTCTCAGCTCCGGCCACACAAGTCCCCGTCACCCCAAAAGAGTGATCATACAGCTTCACGGTCTGCGTCCGGCGGTTCCCTTGGGGGAAAGGCTGGAAGCTGGTCTCCGGGGTCAGCAGACAGTGCCGAAGCCAGGATGATCAACAAGCATCGCCCTGATGAGGCTCTCATCAACATGTCCCTGATCCTTCTTCTCCAAGGAGTCTGTATGCCGCTATTGCACACCACCTTTACAGACTTTTATAGTTGGTCTATCCTTCACAGGCAGCTTTCCGTCAGCCATTCCGGTACCGAATCCCACAAGCGGGTGAAGGTTCTTACAGCAAAAGCTGATGGCTGCTTAACAAGCACTATCCCCGGCGACGATCCGGACCGTGGCGACACTTTGGTTATTATCGAGGTGAAGCCATATCGTCGAGACAAGCCCGTGGCCAACGCAACAGCGGTTAGAATCCAAGAAGGGGCTGAGATGGCAGCTTGGATATCGACGGAGAGTATGAGAGGCTTGCTTCCAAGGGAGTCTCAGAAGAGGACATACCGGTACGTGACATTCACTGCCTCTTAGCACGTCAGTGACTGACCCGAGTGCTCGTTGTAGCCGGCTCCTTATTTCACAGGATTTTGATGAGATATATCTTACGATTGCCGAGTTTGACGACCTTTACGTGCAGTACATTAGAGGTGGTGACAAAACCAGCTGGCCGGTTAGCGTCACGCCTCCGGAAACTCCCTCGAAAGCCCCACGGTCAGACAGCACAGCTACTCGTGAGGAGCGGGGAAGATCTTCGAAAAAGGAGACCACCTCCAAGCCTTCTTCGAAATTTCCCAATCTCTTCAAGTCATCTAGCTCTTCAAGATCATCGACACAGCCCGCTGCCTCTGCTGCCCCCACTGCCCGGACCCCTGCTGCTTCTGCCCCTGTCGCTGGTGGTGTGAATGCACCTTCCACACCTCTTCCAACTAGAAGCCGCAAGACAACGCCGCCAGGGTCCGTGGCTAAGCCGCCAGTTACCCCACCGGCACCTCGACAGAATGTGCAACCCGCCGCCGTGAATGATGGCACTGGCACTGAAGGGTTCTTGCACATGCATGAATACCGCCCGTTTCTCATTTCTGATTCAACGCACATGGAAGAGCTATCGTATCTGCTTTATTCGTTGACGGGATATCTTTGCGCACGTAACAACGAGATTCGATTCCCCCAAAAGGGTAGCTAACCTTACCTAGGACCGGGGTGGGGGCACTCGTTGCGGCCTGCAGCTTTGAGTATAGGCATATGTAGCTATATATGGCTATCGTGTATTTAACCCTATGTATTGGACTAGTATTTGGATAGGAGTTAGTTAGTTGTTAATAAAAGAACACCAAAGCACATACTAAGACTGCCAATAAAACTCTCACATAATATATACTATACTAAGCTAAGTATTAGGTAACGATTCGGAATACTATTCAAAGACTTTTGGTATAAGCACCCCGCGAAGAGCACTTAAGATAGGGAAGGTCCGCCTGTGTTTGCCTCCAAAGGCAACCCCCCCCCCAGTATCCCGGTATAAGTGATGGGTTGAGATTGAAGGCAGAGGATAAGTGTGGTTGCAAGGTTGAGATTGACGGTAAGGATATGAGGAAGAAGGTAGCCTTTCTATTCTCTCTTGAGAAGAGGATAAGTAGCCTCTTTAGATGTAAGAGTTGTCTTGCGTTAAAGAATTGCAAGGTTTGGTGTTACACAATATTGACTCTGTTCAATGAGATGCTGTTATTGTGTAAAAACTGTGTTCTTTGGTGTGGCTGCTGAGGTCGCAGGAAAATTCCAAAAAGATAGTAATGGGGCAGCTCCCTCTTATTTTCCTACGGACTAGCTATCAAGTGCGTCACCTCGGAAGCATCACTTGTTGAGTCTGGGTGCTCTCTCCGGATCTCTCCAGTATAGACACGCCTCCTTCCGAATCTCATCCTTCTCAACCTTTGTATTCTCCGGCTGCACAACCAACTGCAGCGGCTTGCTGATCTCACCATCGTATGTGGGCCACTTCGGGCTGCCAGGGTATCTAAGACGGTTGGGATCTCCCGTAGCCACAAAGCTCGCCAGGTACGCATGGTAGATGTGGCTGATCTCTGGATACTGCGAAGTAGGCTCGTTCCAGGTATACACCGTGTCAGATGTGTGCGGAATACCCTGCCAGGCGGGTGTCTTGTTGGGGGTGTTGAAGCGGAGCTTCCAGGTTGGCACGCCGGCTGTGGATGTGCGGTATGCTGTTTCTTGCCCGGGGCAAATGTAGGCGTAGTCGCTCCATGCAGCTGAGACGCGCTCATACTGCGTGCTGTTTGGGGAATTGGCAAAGGGCGAATTGGGATTCGTTGCCGGGTCGGGATACAGAGAGTCTAGTTCCGCCAGGTCCTTGTCGGTCAGGGCTGGGGAGATGTTGTGGAGGTAATCTAGGAACTCTTCGTTCGTCTCTAGATCTCCAGGCGTATAAAACTTTCCTTCGTTGGTGGTGGTAGAGGTAATGGTCGGGACATGGAAGAAAGTGCCGTCATAGCCTGATTGCGAACCGGGCTTCTCGAACAAAGGACCTCCATGTACCGGCTGGAAAGGCCAGGTCAGCGGCGGATCATAATCGTTGTAAAGCTTAACACTAATGTTCCGGATATCATTGACATCTGCTTCTCGAAGGCACTTGAGGGTGGCCTCGTTTGTCTTGGTCTCGTCACATCCAAGGAAGCTCAAATATTCCGCATACTGGCGCTTATAGAGCGGATAGGTTGCATTGGGGAAAGCTCTGGACGTGACGGAGCCCGACTGATGAATGGCCCGCGCAAATAGCGGCTTCGAGTCCTTGCCGTAGTTGTGAAAGTAGTGGATTCCCACAGAGTGTCCACCAGCAGAGCGGCCACCGATTGTCACAGCATTCTGGTCACCTCCAAAAGCGCCAATGTGCTTCTGAACAAACTCAAGGAAGTGGTGTTGATCCCGGATGCCAAGGTTCAGCAGACCTCCTTCCTCAAAGAGAGCCGAGGGTAGAAATCCTAGCGAGTTGACGCGGTAGTGAAAGTTCACAACGACGATGGGGACCTTGGATGAGGCGGCAAATGCGGCGCCGTCAAAGCTGGCCCAGCTTCCGGAATAAAATGCGCCTCCGTGAATCCATACGAGCACAGGGAGCTTCTTGCTCAGAGGCACTCCTTGAGTTCTGTAGACGTTGAAGTTGAGGCAAGCCTCATCTTGCGACTCGAGTGGAGTTCGCGACGAAACTTCCTGGATACAAGTCTTTCCGTAGGTGTCGGCCTTCTTGACTCCCTTGAACTTTGCTGGCCAGCTTACAGGCTCGAAGCGGTTGTTTCCGGTGGGTTGCGAGGCGTAGTCGATACCGAGCCAAGCGTCGACGGGTGCTGGCAGTTCCTGTTTCGTATATGTGCTGTTGATGACGGTGCCCGAGAAGGTGCCATATCCATCAAGCTTGACGGGCTTGTAGGGCTTTCCAGCAACCTGCGGATAAGGACCCAGCCACAAGGCCAAGTTGATAACGTGCTGCGAAATCTTCATCTTGACTAGCCCGACTGGCGCGACAGAACATAGACTTTTGGGGGCACAAGAGGTATTTATCTCGACGACATCACTTGAGCACCCAATCACGCCAACGACAATGACCCCATCGCCTATCATTCGACTTCAAGGTTTGACCCCCGCAAAAAGGCGATCGGCACTGCGCCGACGGACCTCATTTCAGGAAATTCTTCGGGTCTGATAGCCAAACTCGGTCCGAGGGCAAGGATCGGCGAGGTATTTGCACGAACCGGCGGGGAATGGTATCATCGCCAAGATAGCCGATAGTGTCTATCGCTGGCCGTCGGGCCCTAGTTCTGAGCCCGGGAGAGGAGTTGGCCGATGGTCGGAACTTGGACGTCCAATGACCTTCCTTTTTGGTCCTTAGAACTTGCACGCAAGACGGTGACTGGATAATCTGCGTGCTTTAACTTTGGTCAAGGAATAAAAGGTGCGCTATTATTTGTCCGCTCGTCATATATAGTTCTATCAACGTGTCGGCCAACTTTCCTATGCCTTATAGGCGGGATAGTCGGTATATCCAATAGTAGGATCCTCAAACGGTCCATAGAATCGCGACCGGTCGTACGGCGCAAGCGGCCAGCCATTTCGCAGTCTCTCGACCAGATCCGGGTTGCTGATAAAATAGCGACCGTACAACAGAGCATCATATTTTCCACTCTCCACCAAACCCCAGGAATTGCCATCGTCGAAGCCGCCCGCTGAGAAGAATGGCGTGCTGCCAAAGATGGAGCGGAATAACGATAGATCAACTGTCGGGAGACCCCAAGAGTCGAGGAACTTTTGCTTCTCAGTCTCGGAAAAGATTTGCTCGTAACGGGGCTCGATGAAGCTGACGTAGGAGAGGTGAGGGAGACGGGTCTTGAGCTCACGGCAGAGATGGCCCCAGGTCTCGACTCGCTTCTCGCCTCGGGCCTGGTTGAATAGGCCGAATGGGGTAAGTCGGATAGCCAGATTATCTTGTCCGACTGTCTTGGCCAGCTCCTCCATAAGCTCAAGGACGAATGTGCAACGTTTCTCAACTGTGCCACCGTAATCATCGGTTCGTTTGTTCGAGTTTGACGAAAGGAATTGCTCTGGCAAGTATCCGTTTCCTCCATGAAGCTCAACTCCATCAAAGCCTACCTCCATTGCCGCCTTGGCAGCATTGCAGTAATCTTGGATGGTTTTCTTGATGTGATCGACTGTCAGCTCAATTGGTGGATGATCTGCCAGCTTGACTGGTGTCGTGCTGTGAGGTGCTGGGTAAGAGAAGGTCTCATTGGGGTCATCCCACGGAACAGCAGATGGCGCAACAATGGGAGTTCCCGTCAGCTGGGGAATGTTGGCTCGTCCTGAGTGCCAGAGCTGGGCGTAGATATATCCGCCCTTGGCGTGAACGGCATCCACCACCTTCTTCCAGCCAGCAGCTTGCTCTGGGAGGAATATTCCAGGGACACCTGGCATACAATTTCCCTAGTATTGTGAGCTGTGAAGAACATAGAGCATGGAGCGTGATATATACCTCGAGAGATGGCGGAAGACCTTCGGATATAACAAGACCGCCTTCTGTTGTGCGCTGGGCGTAGTACTCCACCATGAGGTCATTTGGCAGCCAGATACGATTAGGGTTCTCTGGTGTAGACTCTTTATTTAGCGGAGTTCCTCGGTTCCTTGTGAGTGGTGCAAGGATAACTCGATGCTTGAGCTGAATCTTGCCATTGGCAATGGTGAGAGGCTGGAATAGGTGGGAATCCGGCCCAACGTTGAGAACGTCACCCATTTTGGCGATGGCGCTATACTCGGTAGTTGATTCGGTAAATCTTCAAGAAATTGCTTCAAAAGTGTGTACAAATGACTTAGTGTATGCTGACTGCAGGGTCTTGACACGGGAAGCGCGGTTAGTTAAACTCTCCTTGAGACAATGATGAAAGATCTGGATCTCACATTCAGGAACCAAGACTTAATATCACATGTAAACACGTCTCAGGGCCAAAACGTCTCCGCTGTAACCAAGACGATTCGAGAAGGTCAATGGCAGCTTTTAAGTAATTAGTTCGCGTCGCAACGTCACATGAAACCCGTCTGCCGAACATGTTTCGTTTCCAAGCGTCTCCACCAACTCGGACTTGTCTGCCGATCCCTTCTTTCAATGGGTCCCAAACCCGCTCTAATGAAAATTCGTCAAACGCTAGACCAGGGCACGTCAATGCAACGCTGGCACTGCTGACTGCTGCGCTCCTGATGATCCTGTAACCCACCCAAGAGCCTCCAAGACTCCGGGGACGGCATGGATCTTCCCTGCGCAGCGTCGGCTGCACTTTCGAGTTGATGCGAGCCAGTGTGCATGGACCTTGGCAGTGTCCGGATTGCTCGGCAAATTCGCACTGACCTTGATGGGGCTGGTTTAGCCTGAATCGCGGACCGCAACGGCTCGTTGGTGATCTTTTGCTTCTTGCTTCTCCACAGTTGTGCCGAAGTTGTTGTTTGAAGCTGCTAATGCGGCCCGAGGCTTCGCGTAATTAGTCGACCTGCTGAAGACAGAAGGAATCATGTCGAGCGTTTTTTGCGTGTGCCTGCCAAGACGAGGAGAGCTGAGGACAGCTGATAAGAAAATGGCTCTTGCTCCATATAACCGAGTTTCCCTCTCTCCTGGCCATTGTTCTGTTCCGTGATATCTCTTGTTTTCAACTTTGATGTTTTCTCAGCTGGTCTATTAGGGCCCTTCTTCAACATGAGCTTTCCTGGAGCAGCACCGCCGCCCCCGGGCGTGGAGCCGAACTTGAAGAATCCACAAGACGTGCTAAAGACTTGCAACTACGTCACTCAGGCCCTCACCCTTGTGTTCGTGTCCGCCTTTGTCGCTACTCGGTTCTTTGCAAAGGCGAAGGTGATGGGAGGGGGAGTTACACGAGATGATTGTAAGTCTTCAAGAATACTTACTTCGATGATGAGGGCTGACAATAGATAGGGGCTACTTACACCTCCTATGTACGAATTTGACACCTCTTTCCGATTGAAGTTCTCCCGTACTGACTACCTAGGTACTGATGCTGGGTTATTGCATCACAGCTTGCGTTGGTAAGTTTATGTGCCTCTGCCTCTCCCCACTCGATGCTGATGTCTCCCTAGCTGGAACTTATGGTGGTGGCCTCAATCAATGGGAAGTACCGAAAGAATATGCGCCAATATTCTTCCGAGTAAGTGAATATTACCAATCAACATGGCTTCTCTAACCCTTTGTGCCGTAGTCAGGATACGCCGCTACCATCTTCTACGCCCCGATGGCCCTGACCGTCAAACTCGCCCTCCTCTTCATCATCATCCGCGTCTTCGGCTCCGTCCACAAGAAAACCATGATCGGCATCTACATCTTTATCGCTATGCTCGTCGCATACTACGTATCGGGTCTCTTCATCAAGATATTCATCTGCTGGCCCATCAGTGCATACTGGCGTGGAGAAACGGACAAGTGCCTAGATCAGAGGGCAATCATCACTGCCGATGCTATCATCAGCGTCGTCAGCGACTTGGTCATCTTACTTTTGCCAACCCCACTTACGTGGTCTCTTCAGCTGTCGAGACGGAAGCGACTTCGTGTTACAGGCATTCTTTGCGCTGGAGGTGTAGCGACGGCTTTCAGCATCTACCGGCTTGCCATGATTCTGCATGAGGGCAAGTCACCAAACCAGACCATTGTCTTTACCAAAGTTATTCTTTCTGGGTAAGTTCTACTTTCCTAAAATGCTGTGCAAATATGCTAATTAGTGCAGCAACGCCGAAGCTGGAATCGGCTTGATATGCGCATGCCTTCCGTCTATCAGTGCTCTCCTCGTTCGACGTCAAGGATACCCCTACTATGGCAATCAAAGCCACTCAACCCACGGAGACTTTGGCCGCGGAGACATTATGATGACGCGCTCTTTTCATGTCGACACGGCAAAGAGCCCCAAGACAACAGGCGAAGGTGCTTTTGATCTGGGGCACGACGAGGCAGGGTTGGTCGCTGGTGTTCAAGCCAATCCCAAAAGCAACCTCTCTAGTCGCAGAAGATCCGAATCTACTGGCTGAATATACTTTTTGTTTAACTAATGACATTACGGTGGATATGATGGTTGGGTATTACCACGGGATTCATTCACAAGCAATGATTCGTCTTTACAATGGCGGCACATATACTAGACTAAACTATAATTCAACGTCTCATTTACTTGGACTGCAGTCTGAGTCCCGTTCTTGCTTTTTCTTTCGTGGAGGTGCCTCGGAGAGGTTCCGAAACCGTGCTCGGGAGCCGCATAACCTCCGAGGCTAAACATGCGTTCAACGGACATCTTGGGTTAAGGTTAGCGCAGATCTGCACGGCTCTAATTTCACTTCTTGGTGTGTGGGCAGTGTCGATCCGCTGTGTAACTGGCAGGTGGATGTGGCTCGCTTGCGTTCCGGGGTGATATCTCCGAACGCCACCCAGAATCCTGGTAACTGACCATCATATAAAGCGGTTATATTCTGATGCAATCTCGTTTCGTATTCTTGTATAACACATTTCAGGTCGCAGGGACTATCATTGTCATATTGGTTCTTTGCAACTATGTGGTAAAATAATACAATTTGCTAAAGCATATAGCACATCATTTAAGCACCTCATTGAACTTCCCGCCAAGTTGAACAGGGATGGTTAACTTGCGAACCTATGGGGAGTCACAATTTCAACCTGTGGGTTAAATTGTAGTTCCTTTTTCGCATCATCGTTTGCAAATCTCAACGGCCCATCATACAATTCGGACCTCTCTCCGCTCCTCAAAGTACCTGTTTTCCACCCTTTTCCGCCAACTCCTTGGTGTGAACCACTTCCACGTTACATCCAACCCCTCAAGCAATCCCACTCTCTTAAACCTCCCAGAGCCGTCAAATTGTTCTGTCAGGACAATATACCATTCCTGACCCCCTATTCTTGCTAACCGCATGCACAGGACCCGCTGGCCTTCAACAATATCCTCTGGATGATCAGGCTCGAACTTGTCCCAATCTCCGTTGTGATTCCACATCACGCTCGTGTAGGTGTAAATACGCTCCATACCCAAGTATCCAACAGAATCCCGCTCTGTACGGAACCGTATTGTTCCGTACATGACGTAACCCGAGAGCGTGAGGACTGCTGCTGAGATGGCGCCAGTTGTTTGTGAGCCAGTTGAGCTGCAAGATACATCCACTACACTTGCATAGACCTCTTGGAGTTCCTTTTTGTTGTAGGAGTCTGACCGAATTCGGTACTGGTACGAAACATCGCCTAATACGGATGCCCATGACCAGGTCGGTGCAACCCATTGGCTTGGTCTCCTCTGGCCTTGAATCGGCATCTTGAAGCCTGGTATCCACAACAATCCTTCAATGATATTGCTCCGCCAAAGACCAGCTGCGTACTCTTCTCCCAGTAATCCAGCTATTCGACTCGCCAAGCCAGACAGGGCAGGAAACACATCCGTCTGTTTGGTCAAGTTTCCCATGACGAGCGAATATCTTTCGACGATGGCATACCACAAATATCGCAGCTGCTGAGGGGTGCAATCGCTCGTCTTGATGGACTGGGTGGAGACAAGCCGTTTAAAATCCAGATTATCGTTGCTCTTGTGATCGTAACCGCAGTCGCAGTATACGTCCGTTCTACATTCCCATACTAACTCGCGGCTGGCAAAGTGCAGCATGCGCGGTGAGAGGAGGCGCTCTTGGAAGACCCAAGCACGAGTTAGCAATGGCCATTCATGGGCGTTTAGCTGCTCCGTGCCTATTGACGACCAGTGTTGGACTCGATTCCGGTAATAGCGATTCGATAAATCGAGCCGCACATAAATATCCTGCGAAACACTTTGGCCGATCGTCGATGCAGGGATGCGTTCAATATGAGTCTCTCGGATTTCGCTTTCAGGATGCAACCCTTCATGATGACCCGATGCCTTGGTAGCGGCTATTGTCAGGTATGAGTTTTCATAGATGTTGGCCATTTCAACAGCTTGACGCTGCCAATCGTCATTCGAGTCTTGTATGATGCAGAGAGTGTCAGCCCATAGGTAGCGGATTGATAGTTGCCGACACACATTGACTGCATCTTGAAACGTTTTTGGTAGAGCCTCCAGTGGAATACCAAGTTTGTGGGCTTCCTTGTTTGCTTTGAGGGTCTGCAACGGCTGGATTGAACCCCATCGATGACTCAGGCAAGCATAGGTGCCGAGCCGATTCTGAGTCTCGACCAGTTTTACAGGAGAGTCGTTGGAAACTCCCAAGTCAAGGACCCGGTCCGGCATAGGCTTTGGTTCATTCTTGGGGCAGAATTCGTGCTCTGTGGTACACTTGAGAATCCAGTCGAATGCCCGATGAATGCTGGCTTCCGACCTTGTATCGTCCACGTATGCTAATGGGGGACTGATGATTGGCAGATCAGGTCCTTTTCCAATGCAATAGAAAGTAAGACTGGGACCATAATCCCAAGATGCCTCCAGATCCACTCGCACCGATCGCTTATCGGGGTCCCAGTGGAGAAAGATCTCTTCGTAGCCGGAGTATCGTTTCCAACTGCGGAAATGTCGATTTGTCGTATCTTTAGGTGGATAAAACCGCCTCACGCCTGCGTATATAATTGCGCATGTTGCGCAACTCCATCGTGCTTGAGCAACTTCAAAGAAAGTCGTCGATTGCCTAGACAAACTTGCGTAGGACTCCTCCAAGTTGAAACACCTGCACGCGGTGCAACCGGATGGACCATCTTGCTCTCGTGAAGCGCGTAAATATTTCCAGGCATAATAAGGGAGAGATATTATTCCTTTGAAGAACCAAATCAGTCCATCAAAATCGGATACTAGATTCTTTGTTGTGTCGCGTAGATTCTTAGTGATGAGCCATTTGGGAAGGCGTCTGCGATATGCGCGGCCCCATTGCCTCTCAGCAAAGCGATTAAATGCGTTCAGGATGGTTTGGAAGAGAGACCTCATCAAATAGGTGAGCAGTATGCCGGGTATGACGAGAATCATCCAATGAATTTTGTTGACGTAGTCGGGAACGACCAGCTGAACAAGGTACAAGGTGATGAATAGAGGGATGACTTGGATGAGCATGACCATAACGAATGCGATCCACATGCAAAAGGTGTCGTACATCTGGCCAAGGATGACTCGCCCTGCCTCCTTCGCAGCTTCAGCGGCGATTGTCAAGGTGAAGCGCCAGCCCTGCGGGCGATGAGGATCGTCATAGTCAAGCTGGTCCATTGCAAGATAGCTATTAGCATCCTTTCATGATAGGAGAGAATTTGCAGCGACAGAGAGCCTTTTTTGAATAGTTGTATGAGGCAGATTGATCGAGTTGTGGCTGTGAGAGCTGAAAGCTGAGACATCCTCAAGGCGGCAAGGCGCATTTAACTGACAAAGCGATCTAGAACGCCTCTAGACCCGGCCATACAAATATTGACTAGTCTTCTCTAGGAAGTCGGAGGGACGAAAAACGAGCCCTACAGCAGTGGACAATGAGAGCCCTATTGTAGATACAGACTGTTCCATCCGACTATTGAGTTGCTGCACCAGCCTTGACTAGATAATTAGAGGTCAACGGATTGAGCCGTACACTTTATTACCATTGGGCCAAACACAAGATTTCTGATTGAACGGTAGTTCAACAATCGCAAAATATAACTAAAGTCTCCCCAGCGCAGCTAATATCTTCGCCAACCTTTACACGTTATTCGTTGCATCCACATCATCACCCGAAGACTCTTCGTTACCATTTGTTGGCTGCTCTCCTCTTCTTCTACTCCACGTTAACCGTAATTTTAACTTCCCTATCACATCTCTTGCCGGGATCCCTCGCCCGTCCCCGTCGCCCGTAGCACTGACCAGACGATGTCCACTGCCAAATAAACCTCGTCGACCGGTGGAGGCGAAAACACGCTCTGTTCCTCGTTGGTAAAGAGATTCTATTGCCTTCGCATTCAATAGCAATATCCCGGTCACAATTAGAGCTGCAACTGCGGTCGAGATCATATAGACTAATGAATGTGCGCCATCCGGGTGCCTCACTCATACTGAAAACACCAGTTGCGAACCCCATGGGGAGGAATACGACCGTGACGTAGGTGAAGCGTTGAATGTCATCAGCACGTCGTTGGTCCAGATCACTTCGCATGATCTCCAGCTCTTTCGTGAGTGACTCATTGTAGTTTGCGATTTTGGCGTGCGTACGTCTCAGTTTCTGAACGCTGTGATTGTTCAAAACAACCAGTTTCGATATTATACTTCGGTAACGACTCTCATTATCAAAAGTCCAACGTGGCCTCTCTCCTTGTCGTTCTTTCTCCCGGTTTTGCCATAGATCGATCTTGGCTAGGTTCTCTGCGAGGTCCCCTTCTACAACCTGGAGGATTTTCCGAAGTTTCTGGAATCGCTTGCTGACATTAACGAAGGCGTCGTAGTCGACCTTGTCCAGCTCATCCTGAATCAATTCGTTGCTGTTGCCGGCTTTGCTGTCTGTTGCCGTTCTCTCCTGGACACAGGACTTGGCCTCTTTCAGAATCTTGTTCGCCCACTCATGCATCCGGCTTACGATTCGGTCGAATAAAATTAGCTCCAAAACCCTGCGCTGGCGCCACGGAACTTTCTTCCGATCAGCTTCACTGAGCTTCATCCCTTTCTCGAGCAAAATTTCCACCTCATTCTGAATGTTGCCTTGGTCCAACTCCAGTTGTGGGTTGCCTTCCAAGAAACAGCACGTCCAGTAGCGGTCAAAAAAGTCCCCGTCAAATCGAAAGCTCATAACAGCTCTGGTGAGAAGCTTTCCCTTTTGGCCCTTCACGGGACTCGGGAAGCTGAGGAGTTCTTCTTTTTGATCACTTGTCAGTATTTTCTTGCCATCTCGTTTCCTGGAGCCAACGGTAAAAAAAGACAGGTGGAGTTCAGTCGACCATGTGTTGAGGACAGCCACAGTATCTTCAAAGAAAAACTTTCCATGAGAATCGTGCCTCTCGAAGAAGTCAGACAGTTCGTCCTTTTCCGAAAAGGCTGTAGATGAAGAAGGAGGAGGAGAAGAAGAAGAAGCAGAAGAAGCGGTAGAAGGTAAAGTTCGAAGACAAATGTCGTTTGTGGATGGGTCTGTGGAGCGAAACCACCAGAATCTTTTCTTGGCCTTTGCTGGAGTTCTTCCTTTCTTCATCTCTTCTTTGACTTTTTCCCCGGTATTGATCTCCGTCGTCAAGTCGCCCAGATTAGGCACTCTTTTCCTTAACTGCTTAAATTTAGGCACGTCAACCATGGCACCCACAACCATTGCGGACTTGGCTGTATCTGTAACTGTGCCTGCGTCTGTGTCCAGATCTTTGTGTGTGAAAGGCCAGCATGATAGTAATTGCCTCATGTATTGACCCCATCTGGCGGTGATGTGCCCTTGGTGTCCTGCGTCAGTATGGTTTTGAGGAATGGCTGGGGGCGTAACATAAGCGGCGGCATGAGACTCCCTTGTGGTATCAGAGTCGCTCGTAGAATCGGACTCGCTTGGAGTGCTATCCGAATCGGAAGCATACTCTCCACCTCCAGTACCATCCTGACCCTGAGCTGGGACAAAGAAGGAAGGCTCATTGTAAAGCCACTCATCAGAGAGCTCTACAATGTTTTCCTGATACACAACGTTGTTGAAGGGGAAGCTGTGCTTCATCGAGTATCCAAATCTATTAGTCGTCCATGTTCCGCCTGCTTGCTGTTCCAGGGCTTGTTTCAAGGACAGCCAGAACTCAGTGTCGGTTGGCTGTGAAGGTTTTCGTTCAGCTTTGGTCGATGTAGATGTCTCTTCAGAGGCTTCTGTTGAAGGCATCGAATCAGATGGCCGAGCACGATATTTCCACAGGATATATGGTATCTCGAACGCGATGCCCCAATAGGTGTCTCGCATTAGCACATCGTCGTATCTGACTGGTTCGTGATTTTCATCCATTGCTCCTGGGAAAAGTCCGTTTGGTGAGGAACTCTGGAGCAAAACCGACAAGGCATGCATTTTCATCTCTTCCACGGGCTTCAAATTCATTCGTCTACCGTTTCCGGCCATTATGAGGGACAGGGCGAATCGTAGCGGCTCATTCCAGTTTGTATCATCGTTTTCTTCGTGGAGCGCTTGACAGTCAAGGGTGTTTTTCCAGACGTCAATCATATTGTTCCAAGGATCATCAATCTTCTCTATTCTGGTTTTGTCCAACAATCCAAGGTCCATGGCATGAAACAAAGCTGTATCTTTAGCACGAAGAAGGAAACGATTCTGTGCAGGGCTTCTCGAAACTGCAAGCATGCGTTTTTTTGAAACGGGATTTTCAGTCGTGAACCGCTTTCGGATGTTCTTTAGAACCACACTAGAAGAGTAAGACCTCGGCTTCCGAAGCTTTTTGTTCGACTGATGGTCGTTTGATTGGTCCCCATCTGCTTGCCCGTTGTTTGATCTGTTGTCATCAAGTCGCTCCTGGGTGTCAGCCTCAGTCGGGGCAGGGAGCTCTGGCTGTAGGTCAAGTTGCTCTGCAGACCTGATCGCCCGCCAAATGAGTGCATGGTCGGTGAAATAGAAGTTTTGAAACGGTTCCTTTCTGCAACGAGGAAATGCGTATAGCCCCAACTTGTTGCTCTTGTCGAGGTCCTTGACCCAAGCCTCGACAACGACTTTTACCTCATCCGTTGATACCCCCATATCTTTCTGAATTTGGTAAAAGTCCCCAGCCTTGATGATGTGAAACGGGGTGTCAACAAGGGACTTTCCAGGGAGACGAGGGTTGTCATTCCAGTCT
The DNA here is from genome assembly GCA_013266205.1 of Fusarium decemcellulare. Classification (NCBI taxonomy): domain Eukaryota; kingdom Fungi; phylum Ascomycota; class Sordariomycetes; order Hypocreales; family Nectriaceae; genus Fusarium; species Fusarium decemcellulare. The sequence continues at coordinate 50,755 of JAAGWO010000148.1, forward strand.
GTGATTTCCGCACCATTGACCCAGTGATGGGGAGCAAAGAAGCCTTGCGACCTTTCTGCTGTCTTGAAAAGCCATTTCAGATGACCTTTACATGTATTCTGGATCCGTGCCGCCATGTTGCAAATGTAGGAAGTACAATCCTCGTGGGGAGCTTCGCATTCACATCCTGGGTTTTCCAACCGCTGAGCATTGAAATGTCTCAGAGCTAGTATCATGAACTGGAAACAATGGCTACCGGTAATTAGTAAAACAGTGACTATAAACCGCTTTTGCACACTCACAAACTCGCAGCTGTGGCAACTCGGTGGCCGTCAAGATCGCCACACGTGAGGGCAATGGCTGGGATTTCGTTGTTCTTGACGGTAGTGAGGGGAATGCTGCAAACAGACAGGATGTGTTGCAAGTTTCGGCTCAAGATAGGATCGAGGATTTTATCATCGGTGAAGCTTGGCGAATTGAAATTGCTATGGATGGGTCGAGTTCTTGCGTCCTGGGCATTCTGAATCAAGACGGGGGTAGGGACAAGCGTGTTTTCTGAAGGCACGAGCTTGAGCGTGTAGGCTATGGTGACGGTGACCTTTGCGTCGGATTGGAGAGTATCGCGTGTTTCGTCGTTCCAGGCTATCTTCCAGTAGTCGCCACCTTCTTCCTTGGAAAAGTTGAGTGGCTGATTCTCGGAGAACGAGGATATGATCAGGACAATATCCAAGTTCATCTCACCCGCCAGATCAGCTTTAAACCTCCTGATAATGTGACCCCCGGTGTCAGAAACCCATGGATTGTGTGGCATCTTCCGCTTCAAAGACTCACAGTCGATGAAGTCAAGATTTCTGAGAAGCACGTCTGTCGTCGCTGACAGTTGCGGAAGACTTTTGCCTTTCGAGCTGTCTTTGAAGTCAAATTCGTAGGTCTGGTAGATAGTACCATCGAATGCAAAGTATTTTATATTAAATTTGACTCCATCAGTCGTCTTTAGAGTGAAATGCGGCCAGCGATCATGATGAAAATTTGTACTTGGACGCTCGTTGCAGGCACTTGACAGGTCAAGGTCAAGATCGATACCTTTACGTGAGGAATGATCAGTCGCCAGCGAAAGGAGTTTGTCCAACCGGTGTTTTACACGGTAAGGCCGGTTGACCTTAGGGTTATCCACACAGAAACCCGTTTTTAAGCCTTTGTCGGGAAAATATCGAGTCATCTGCAGCAAACGCCCAGAAGCGGCTGCGGTCGCCGTGACACCTTTGTCTCCAAATGAGTAAAAGGTGCTCCGATTCTGGGCACGTTGGGTAGCCCTTTCAATTGGGGAAAATGACTCTTGGGTCTTTTGAGTTGTCATTGGTGAAACTGGGCCAACTGAGCGACAATATTTGGCAGAAAGGAGTGGATTTGATAAGGGTAACACAATGCACTCGAGGAATGGTTGGAGTTTAGGGCAAAAGTCCGTGGTGACGACCAATATGCTAGTTCTTGAGGGGCCATTTTTATTGCTGTGAGCTATCACGCGAAGACGTGGTTGTTGGTTGCGTGCCTTGTTCAGCTGTGCAGGGGACGTCACACCAGGCTCGCGAATATCCCATTTCGTCACAGCCTGCTTGACTTGGCAATATTTGGCTGCTTACTAGAGCTCATCTCCGGAAGGTCAGAGTGCGGCTGAATATTCTTGACATGGGCATGGTTTTATAAGTGGCAGCCAATGGGCCACTCCAAGAGCCTGAATTGAAAGCCGAGAAGACGTATCACTTTTACCAGTGGATGCAAATTTCAGAAGTTCAGCTATCATAGGGCGAGCACTAAAGCCTGCAGGAAAAGCAGGACTGGCCGCCCTTATCCGTCTGTCTCTTTGCGGAATTATCGAACACCTATTCACACCGAGCCTGCTTTCAAGCCGGTGACAAGAGTGATGAAGATGCCGACTCGCCAGCCTCAACTGAAGATGTACCGTGAGGCTTTACCCGCTCCAATTACCCGTGTTGAAGTACTTATGCGTGATGTTTGGAGGTATGTCGCCAGAGTGTAGCCTCGGTCGGCGAGACTCACGGGCCGTCCCGATCAGAGATGTGCATCACGTGACAGTTGCTGCAGTGCCATTCGGCTGACCATTTGCGCCACGGAGGAGCGAAACTTGTCCATCGAAACAACCACTATGGATCTCGGTGCAAGCGCGGTGCCATTAGATACGCAGCCAAACAATCCTCTGCCTAACGTGAACACTATTTATTCCGATAATCCAGCTGCGGTTGGTTGTAGCTCCACGGAGCCAGCCCAGCCGCCACCAGCCCCAACAGGCAATAAGCCGTTTCTGAGCCAGCGATCCTGTGTGACATGCCGTCGCCGGAAGGTCAAATGCGACAAGTCAGTTCCATGCGCCAATTGCGTAAGGCATGGAGCCGCGTGCGTGTTCCCTCCGCCTGGCCGAGCCCGACCAAGACCACGCCCTCGAGCCGTTGAACGCATGCTCCAGAGAAGCACTGCAGGCAGGTCCGTATCTGACCAGACAGCCGCCTTCGTTTCAAAACAACAACCAACTACGAGCCATTCAACTGAGCACCTTAAACTTGACGAAAGGATACGATGTAAAGAGCAATGGATAGAGCGATGGTGGCAACTTGGGGAGAGACTGCCCAAGCGCCTCTACATGTTCGACAAGAAGCCTGGAAACCAACCGTCAGATAACGAAGAAGAGGCCAGCTGCGAGTACACTTTATGTTTGGCGAAGTTGAATGAGCTGGTATGTGAAGCTCTTGTCTTGTAGCACACAATTTCTTTCATTATCATCTTTTCTAACCATATCGCATAGGTTCGGACGGCCGATGAATCTATGTCAACTGATGGGGACGAGATCACAATCGACCCAGATGCTCGCAACTTCGATCCGGCAGAACGCTTCCCGCAGAAGTTTTCTATCCCTGTTAACAATCACGCTTTTGCTCTGGGCTGTTCTTTACCCGACCCAAACGGCAGCAGCCAACAGCATCCGTCTCCATCACAGATCCCTTTTTACTGGCAGACATTCGTTGAAAACGTCGACCCTTTGATTAAAATCTTTCATATTCCAACTATGAATAGATTGATAAGAAGCATCCAAGGTAGAATGCGTTCTCTCAGTCCACCCGAAGAAGCTTTGATGTTCGCCATCTACTTTGCCGCTGTAGGTTCTATCACTTCAACCGAAGTGAGTTTCTCTCTACCACCTGTCGGTCTAAAACCCGCTAATACAACGTAGGTGCAAGAACTGCTAGGTCAGGACAAGGCGACACTTATCACGCAGTATCGCCATGCCACAGAGCAGGCTCTTGGGAGAGCCGAGTTCATGACATCTGTGGACCTGATGACACTGCAATCTTTTGTCTTGTTCATTGGCTGCCTACGACAATATGTGCAGCCGCGCCTGACATGGACTCTCACTGCACTAGCTGTACGAATAGCGCAAGGCATGGGTCTACAGCTTAGTCCCGACTCTCAGTGCTCCCCCTATGATCTGGAGATTCGAAGGCGGCTGTGGCTCTGTCTCTGGTTGTTGGATTTGAAGACAGCCTTAGACTTGGGGTCCGACTGGTTGATAGTCGACAATTATACGAATCTTCCGCTAAATATCAACGATTCCGATATTGGCCCTGAGGGGACCGAGTATCTCACTTCGAGAACAGGCATGACCGACATGGCCCATGTTTTAGTCAAATATGAGATCGGACTCCTCTTGAAAAGGCTGCTACGCAGACAAAGTCACGAGAGCCACAGTCTCAGCCAAGAAAGCATGGAGTCTATGGTGGCAACATGCAAGGAACAGGTAGAGGAACGATATCTCAGGCACTGCGCGGAAGACGACGCCTTGCAATGGCTGACGGCTGCCAACGCAAAGCTCGCCTTTGCTACGGCACCTCTCCTCATCTATCATTCCATCCTATCTTCCGACTTGCGGTCCAATCTTTCAGTCAGCGCCCGGAACCACCTCCTCGACGCGTCCATCGAGACTATCGAGTGTTTGCACGTCTTGGAAACGATGTCAACGCCTAATCGTCGAGGATGGCTGTTCGGTACTTATCTGCATTGGCACGCAACCGCCCTTATTCTCGAAAGCCTTCATCTTGGATCTCCTGAGACAGATATCGCTCGAAGAGCTTGGAACGCGCTGGAACTTGCATCCGGGCTCTGGGCCGCAAGTCCCGGAGTTCGAAGAGCAGGCGGACCATGGTCTGCACTCGTTGGCCTTGTAGAAAAGGCGAAACAAAGTCGTGAAACCAATTTGGACGATGCCGGAAGCGGGATTGTCTCGGCAGCCAATGCCCGACCACGAAGGAGTGTCTGGCTCCCTCATCATGTTGGAACTACATCTTCAAATTTTTCAGACGTCCAAGGCTCCATCAACAGCATGAAACACGAGCTCCATTCTGCCCCCGACGATTTCTCGGAAACTCCCAACCGCGACACTGGAATCGTCAGCACGGCTGACGCGATGTCGTTTCAAGCAACATCCATCAGACCCAACTGGCTTATGCCTGGTGACAATTACTCAGCGAGTGAGTTTACGGATAATCTGCCGCCATCAGAAGGTTCCTTCCCAGCAAACCCAGGGCTTCCAGGAGTATGGCCGACCGAAAATGCACCAACTGAAGGTCTCTCATGGGAAGCGAGCCAGGCCTTGACAGAGACATCGGCTGACAACACGACGGAATACTGGGCGGTATTCAACGATTTGGTTCAGGATCTTGAGACGTGACATGAGCAATGATTTTATCGGCGTTATTGAAAGCATGCAATCAGAAATCTATATAAAAACTACAAATGATGAAACTAAAAAATAAAAATAAAAAAAAGCACAGTATATCAGTCTAATTCTACCTTCTTTCCCTCGCAAAGCCCTTCCCTGTGTGTCCTTTAGCGCATGTTGGATATAACATGGTGTCGCTGTCCAACATTGATCGCTTTCGAACAGCTTCAGGGAGCTCCGAAGTCTTCCCTGGATGTTTGCTAGGCAGAGCTAGCTGCCGACCAACTCTTGGCGGGAGTGACAAAGCGGCAAAGGCCGAGCTAAGGAATAGACGGCTTGCCCTCACCAGCCTTGGTGGCAACGGCAAACATAAACGAAGCTGAGCTGATACTGGTGTCGACGATAGAGCGCATATGCACGACCTTGAGACTTTCGAGCTGTGGACTGGGAATGTGCCCACAGCCCTTCTCCATGACGTGATCTAATGCAGCTTCAATTCGAAAGCCCATGCGGGCATCGTCGGTCGACCAGGGTATGCCTAGACAGGCCTGGGGTTGCAAAGAGGGTTTTTGATAACGCTTTACGCCTCAAAAAGCGTATGACCAAGTGCCAGCTCCCTTCAACGACGAGGACGCTCGGCCGCAGCCGGAGGCTTGGCACCAGCAGCCTTAGTGATGGCCTCCGAGTTCTTCTGATATTTGTAGACAGTCCAGTCAAACACATAATCGTACTGGAAACCCTCTCGAATGAAGAGATCGCGGAAAATCTTTCGCAGATAGCTGTAGTCGGGTTTGTCGTCGAAACGAAGAGATCGGCAGTAGTTGAGGTAAATAGCGAATTCGTTGGGCAGTCCGCGACACAAAACTTCGGTGGGCGTAGTCATCTTCTTTTCCATGATGCGATCGTATTTCTGCTTCTTGGTTGCCGCCTTCAGGCCTTGCCAAGGCAGAGATCCGCGGGTGAAGTAGAGGATCACGTAGCCAAGAGACTCCATGTCGTCTCGTCGGGCCTGTTCGACGCCGAGATGGGTGTTGATAGAAGCATAGCGAGCGGTTCCAGTGAGGTTCTTGTTCTCACGGTAAGGGATGTGGAAATGGGTCTTGGGGTCGCGATATTTCTTGGCCAAGCCAAAGTCGACGGCGTTGACCTGGTTACCTCGCTTGCCGATGCCCATCAGGAAGTTGTCCGGCTTGATGTCGCGATGAAGGAAGGATTTAGCGTGGATATATTCCACGCGAGAAATCAGTTGATCAACCAGAAGAAGGACCGTTTTGAGCGAGAATTTGCGGTTGCAGAAGTTGAACAGGTCCTCGAGACTAGGTCCGAGGAGATCGTAGACCATGGCATTGTAGTCAGATTCGGTACCGTACCATCTCACGAAGGGGATGCCAACGCCGCCGGCAAGCGACTTGTACACACGAGCCTCGTATTCGAGCTGCGGGTGCTTGGCCTTGACACTCTCGAGCTTGATGGCGATCTCCTCGCCCGAGATGATGTTTGTGCCGAGATAGACATCACCAAACGAGCCGGAGCCAATCTTCCGGCCAATCCGGTACTTGTTGCCGACGCGTAGATCCTGAAGAAAGTTAATCGATGTATCGCGAGGACACGGGAACCAAGGCGCCACCTACCATGGCCGACATGATGATGAGGGTTGAGCGTGGTCGTCGGGCCTGGGGAGAATTGGGCGCGGTTGGGTTTTTTTGCGCGTTCACCGCCTGTTGCGAATAGGGGCGGCTGTGCTGGAGCGGTGAGGTGAGCACGGTCAAGTTCTACGATGGCGAAGGAGCCACGAAGCGAAGGTCTAGGGCAGGCGGGTTCCAGCAGGTAGCTCTCCGGTCCTGTTATATGTAGTTCCGAGTGAGAAGCCGTGTCGCCTGACTGTGATCAAGTGTTCGGTCTTCGCCCCGCTCGGTTTCGGCCTTCGGTCTTGGGCAACGTGAGACGCTGCGCCCCGAGGCAATCCAATCCCGTGTCCGAGCGCTTCCGTTCTCGCTTCCTATTGGTTGGGCATTTGGGACACCTAAGCGCTTACATAAGGGTCATAGGTTCGAAAACTGGCCAAGTCCTCTTTTTCTCATACCCTATACCTTGCGATGGAAAGGCGTTTCTTTGCAGAACTACGCACATAGCCTGGAGTTGTTGACCCAAGCAAAGATATACTGGCATTCGTCTATAAATCTTTTATCATAGGGGGTCTCGTAATAGCATTTAGTCACCGATTCGACTATTCTCTACAAACCTGATTCTTTCATAATTTTCGATGCTGTGTCTACGTGAGTAACAAGGCACGTGTTTTGCAAAACGGAACCGTAAATACTCTCCTGTCCATTAAGTATGACTTTGCATAACATGTATGTACTTCAATCGACGCTGCGTAGATAAAATCACATGCGTTAGTTGAATATCGCGATGCCGCCGCACATATGATGCTTTTTTATTATTCAGGGCATAGAATGAATGGATGGATGCCTTCGGTTATCTTCTATTGGGTCCCGATCTCTTGTGGCGTATTGTTTCAGCCACATGCTAGAAGCAGCCACAGCCACGATTGGATCTGGTTGCTCCACAAGAAGGCACTTGGCATTCTTCGTCAAGATCAATGCAATCCAGTCATCCCTAACCCTCGGTACTAGAATAATACAAGGAAATACCCGGAGGATCCATTAAGCTAAATTTCGCATGCTAATCTCGGCCCATTAGAAGCAGGCTAGAAAGGCTCCTCCCCGCGTCCTGTCATCCTCGGAATTCTCCGTCTTCGATGACATACCTGGGGTTTCGGAACCTGGCATCTTGACGTGCACGGATAGAAGCAGCAAGGGTCAACAAGATGAGAGATCAATCAAGATCCCGACGCGCCAGGAACACGATATACCTTTCTGGGAACCCATTTTCATACCATGGCATGTCGACTTTTGGTGTGGGCCATTAAACAGAGTTTGTCGGTCCGACATGATCTAACTTCACCTGTAACAGAAGGGTTCATTGGGGTTCATTACGGAGTTATTTTATCCGCTGGAAAAAAAGAAAGGTGTCAACTACGTAATGTCCGAAGTGGTTGTGAGAGTCGTTGCCGAAATATTTCTTGTACCACGAGAATCTTCATACGTTGACCTGTGTCGATTGATTGGGACATTTTGATGATAGACTCGATAGAAGATGAGTCTTTAGAAAAACACATGTAAATAAATATGATGCTAAATGAACAGCTTGTTCTCCACAGGAATAACTATTGTAGTTATTCAACTCTGTTCATGGCATCAAGTGCCGAGTCCACGAGTTCTCTTTCCTTCTGGTTGAGTTGCCCTCTGTTCTTGAGAATAGCCCATCTGTCCTTCCAGTGTGCCCACCTCTGCAGGGAAAGCTCATACAAATCACCATTCCAAGCAAAGTCGGGCTTTTCGACGTGAAATGCGATGGCTATTAACCTGTCTCCTGCTTTTGATCTCTCAAGTACCGGTGCTGCTGCATGGATGAAGATTTGCGCCGCAGGCTCGAGTTCCCGCTTGATATTCTCCGAGTATTGGACGGGTTCCACATCAAGGACACGTACAACACTTGCAAGAGAGCGTAGAAGGAAGAACCAATCTCCAACCAACTCTGTGTCTCCAGTGTTAGACAACCGAGCACTATAAGATACAGCTGCATTCCAGTCGGCTATGCACTGCTCTTGGCTCTGTCCCGGATAGCTATCGAAGAAGCAGTTTTCGAAATCTAGAGAAAAAGTTAGGTCAAGGAAACCATGAACTTTTGACAAAATAAAAACTCACGATTGATGGAATCAGCCCAATCATTTGCCCAGTTGGGCAGCTGTGACCATGCCTCGTCGTCCTCGAGGAAAATCCAACCCGTTCCGTAACCCTCTTTGGGAACCTTGAGGGGTGGTAGCGCCCGGGTCGTCCGGAGAAGTTGGATTACCTGGTCCTGCTTACCGGGAATGCCGACTGCAGTCATGTTGATGAAACTCCATAGCGCACGCATACGGTCGTCCGCGTCGAATGGAGTGGTCGCATCGACTACAGCTCTCGTAAGGCTTTCAGCAGCCTGTTGAGCCGTCTGTCTGCCGAAGAGAAATTCTTCCATGGTCTGAACCTGGTTGGAAGTCAGATGGCTCGTGGTTTCTGCCTGTACCTCGGAGGTTTGGAGACTGGGCAAGCATTGATGAATGTGCCCGTCCATGTCTGTTGATTGTAGTGATGGAGCGCAGGATGTGTTTTGGATGTGTTTGGAAGATCGGGAGAGTAGGGAATGGCAAAAGGCATGAGAGATTACTATTTAGCCACAGCTCTAACCAATGAGAGATGTAGCTCCAAGCATATAAGAATCCTCAGGCCGTTATAGAAGACGGGCAGTGAGTCACGGGACGGTTCAGTGCCCCAGGTATCAAAGTGGGCCCAGCGTTAGCCACAAACCTAAACGTTCGTGTGTTCCTTTTTTTGACATGTCAAGAAGATTAGATTACGCCGAAGTGTGCCACTCGTCGAGACAATAATCCCTGCTCATAGAGGGGCCGTTGCATGAACTCGGCATTGCACCTGCCGTCTAAGTCAACTGCCGGGGCGATCAGTTCTAGATCTCCCATGGAACGGGCCATAGGTTCGTCTTTTAAGGTTTATCCACAGCCTGGGTTTCAGGTGAGCTGGACCGGCTTTTATTTCGGCTTGCGTAACGCACAGCAAAGAACAAAGTTAATCCAAGATGAAAACCATCCTAGAATAGAGACTATAGACAAATCGAAACAGTGGGAAATCTTCATGCTGGGTGCTATGTGTTAGTGCCTGCTATATAGCTTCAACACACAACTCACAGGTTTCAACCATCTTGTTCATTGGGACAGATGTGTCCTTTATCACTGTGGAAGCATTCTGCCCTTGAAGAAACAAACTGTAGTCTGAATTGTTCATTGTAGTAAACCATGTGTGCCAGTAGATTAAGGCTCATCAGACTTGCTACATGGCCTCCAAGCCTCGGCAAAGCCGAGCAAATTCATGCCCACTTGGAACTATCTCTTCCTCCATTAGACGCAAGGGAAGGATGGTTCGAAGTAGAGAGTGGGTCTACAGGGGGAAGCTATTCTCTCCATCTTCCGTCTCGTTGACAGGTCCTCGTCTAAGAGAACCATATTGTCAAAAGGTATAAAGGTAGCCATTGCTCTCAGCTTGATCAAATCTTTCCTTCTCTTGACCTCACTATCAAAGTCAGCACTCAGTTCTATCTGCACTTCCTTCGCTCTTTTCGCTTCTTCACTCGTTGAACGCAGTCCACCAGATATATAACTTGTCCCAATCCTTCTTTATCTCTTCAAAATGAAGTTCCAAGTCGTTACCGCCGCTCTCTCCCTTTTGACCAGCGTCTCGTACGCTCTGCCCACTACCAACCCGGCAGTTGCAGAAATCTTCGCCCGTGACATTACCGTTACCAATGCCCCCTCGGCGAGCTGGAAGTGTCCTGCTAAGAAGGGTACCTGTAAGTCTCTATTCTTCACAATCATGTGATCTTTAAACAAGGCACTTCAGATAGATCGCAATGATGCTGATTTCTTGAAAGACGAGTTCCAAGCTGCCGTCATTATTGACAGCATCAAGAAGGCCGCCAAAATGACCAATGACGGCGACAAGATCAAGTATTATCCCAGTCCCATCTCGGACCCCAACAACAGCGAGGCGTCTATTCCTGGTCTGCCAGCTACCACCAACCCTGTCCACCACTTCCCCATCCTCTACCGTCCCTCTGGCGCCATTGTCTACGATGGCACCAATGCAGGAGATGTTCGTGTCTTCTGGGAGCAGGCCAAGGATGCCTCCACGGCCAAGTTCCTGGGCGTCTGGACTCATCATGGTGCTGCCACCGGCCGGTACCAGAAGTGCACCCCTGCTTAGGACAACTAGCCGAATGTCCTGAGCCGTAGTTTTATCTGCGACCAGGATCAAATACTGGTGGACAGTGGCACGAGAATATCCACCGATGTATTTTGTCACAGATGGAGGAGGTTTAGACGGAGATTTAGAGGTGCATGTCTGGTTTTACATTCGGTTTGTCCCTTTTGATTAGAATATTAGACCAAATATACACAGTCATTACCGTCGTCAAGGTCTCGCAGCCTTTGCAAATTTCACTGCAACTGATAGAAGCGGACTATATCCCTTACGACTGAAGTATCCTCGCTTGACGCACGAGTAACAACGCCGCCAGGTGCTAGTGAAGTAACAAACACTAGGCTCTCGCGGTCAATTTTAATTAGTGATCTACCAGGTACCTTAAAGGCTCTCAGAAACATGAATGAAGTGCAGTGTGGCTTTGTGATGGAGCTGCGGGGGCGATTCGGGCCGTGGGCGCTTTTTGTGCCGAGGCACCATGTATCTGCCGATTATATGCCATTAAAGCCAAACGCGAGTTTTGACCGGTTTGTTGGAAGTTGTATGTTTCAATACATTGTAGCAAAATTTTGCTCTCTATTAGCCTAGCATCTACCATTTATCCATACTTGTATCTACGTCTTCGATCATGGCAACCCCTACGCAAGAGTTTGTTTCTCAAGTCTGGAAAGACGACCTCTTCGGTATGCTCTGCCCTGCGTCCAGCCAAACACCGGAAATTTAGCTGACACGAACCAAGTAAATAGGGTTGTCTTTTGCACCGGTGGCAGCGGTTCAATCTGCTCCGCTCAAGTTCGGGCCCTTGTTTCTCTCGGTGCAAACGCATGCATTGTCGGGCGCAATGCCGAAAAGGCACACAGAGTGGCCGTTGACATTTGCAAAGTGCGATCAGGTTCCATAGTTCTCGGCATCGGTAACATCGATGTGAGGAAACCGGAGCATCTGGAACAGGCTGTTCATCAATGTATTGAGAAGCTTGGCGCAATCGACTATGTCATGTGCGTATCCACCCTTCGCGCCCTTTGACAATATGGCTAACGTGGTTCTTGGAAAAGTGCTGGGGCTGCTGGCAACTTTCTGGCGCCCATAGACGGTCTCTCGACCAATGCATTCAAGACAGTTGTAGACATTGACCTCTTGGGCTCGTTTAACACCCTTAAGGCGACCATCCCCCATCTTCTTAACTCGGCAGCAAAGAGTAAGGCGCAAGGGTCGAAAGCGACTGGTGGGAGGATAATTTTCATATCTGCATCCTTTCACTACACCGGAATGCCTTTCCAGACTCATGCAGCCTGCGCCAAGGCCGGAGTTGACGCCCTTTCAGCCTCCGCTGCACTTGAATATGGGCCCCGAGGTATCACCTCCAATGTCATTAGTCCTGGTGCAATCCAGGACACTGAGGGGGCGGACAGACTCTTTAGCAAGGATCGACGAGCGGGCCGCGAGGTGCCATTGGGAAGACATGGACTGCTCAAGGAGGTCTCTGACGCAACAGTCTATCTTCTGAGTGAGACTGGCAACTACACCAATGGCCATGTGCTGGTTGTTGATGGGGGTGCTTGGCGAGTGCCGCAATTCGCGGGCTTCTCATCAGCAAGCACCTATCCCGAGGTCTTGGAAATTGATTTGAAGCAACAGCAGGGTATCAAAACTGGGAAGAGGGTAGCAAAGATATGAGATACTGTGATATGTATTCTATGTAGTACCTATGTGACGCTGGATAGTTTTAGCCTGTGGCAATTCACTAGTAACCCTTGAGCTTTGGCTATGATTCTCAACACATCTTGCCACACACAGGAAGTCCTATCAATATCGCTTAAGTTCATTGGGTGCTTTCAATTTGGCTGGAATATGATGGTCTATCTAGAAGATTCACTAACCTCAAATGTCTCGATTTTAAAACCCCACGAGAGGTAACAGAAGAAAAAATCGCCTTGAAAGTTTGATCATATTGATACTATTTCCTGCTGCGTCACCACAACCCAGAGGCTGGTTGACAGAGCTGTTCCAAATTCTTATACAGAATCATGAGATTCAAAGAAAAAAGAAATTTACTGCGTAGGCCGGGGCTGGAAAACCATGTCCAACTTAGGAAGGGCCAAGGTAAAGGTGTCCCTCTTGGACTGGAGGAAAGCCTCTTTTGTCTGTCCATCAGCCAACCTGAAGTCAAATGCCCGAATGACATGTGCTACGACATATCTCACTTCCATCAAGCCAAGTTGCTTTCCAACGCAAGAGTATCGCCCTTCTTTTGATCAGCACAGAGTTGGAGAGAATGAGACGAGCGAACATACCGATGGAGAACGGCCCATAGACGGAGCCGTTTTTGGTCAACTCTGGTGAGGTTGTCCATCGCTCTGGAATGAACTCTAGAGGTCTAGCAAAATGGCGTTCATCTGGAGAAGCTTGTTTAGTCACTGTTCATAATTCTGTACAACATACACACCTCGCTGTATTGTGTGGAGTGGGACCTGGACGATTGTATTGCCCGGGACCATAGTGTCGCCGATCATCAGCCCTTGGGGCGGAGTAACTCGCTGTAGTCCCGACGGAACAGGTGGATGTAATCGAAGGGTTTCGTCAATAACGGCGTTAAGGTGAGCAAGGTTGGCAAGCGAGCTGGGGTCTGCATGATCTCTCCCGCTGAAGTATTCGTCAATCTCTTCTCGGAGCTTGACGATTTGGGACGGATTCGAGCCTAGCTCGAAGAAAAGGCTGGTAAGTGTAGCGGCTGTCGTATCACTGTGATCTAGTTAGCCATACTCTAGACTGAAATACTCATCATCGACATACCTTCCGGCTACCGCAATTAGATACGCCTCTCCATCGAGGTTGAGCTTTGCTTGTTTCGTCTTAGGATTGCGTTCATACTCCTCAAGAATCCAAGAGAAGACATCCGGGTTATCGGGCTTCAACTATTAATTGTCAAGGTTAGCATGAACTGCCTGCTAGATGACGTTTCCCACAGATGATAGTACCTTTGAGCGTTCCTCGACTTGACCCTCACACCACCGCCAAAACTTGGTGTTTTCGGCATTGATTGCAGGGATCAGCTTCACAAATGGGTAAATCCACGAAATATGTGACAAATATCCGTTCAAAGTCATGGATGCGTGCAATGCAGTCATAAAGTAATGCTTGACGCCGTCACGTAACATATTGAAGGACTTTCCAAAGGCAAGGTCACCCATGACGTCGAAGCTGTAGAAGTTGAACCAGTCTGAGGCATTGATGGGCTTGCCCTGGAGCTCGGAAAGGCGGGCGAGCAGTTGGCTTGTATACTTTGTAACCCGTGGCTCGTAGTCTCGCAGCGCTGCCATGATATCAGAAAAACTGTCAAAACTAGGCGTCCATTAAGTTGTTACCTTTGGAGCTGAAACCTCTGTCCCAAACCTTGCGTCGCGTGTGGTGCTCTTTGCGATCGCGGATCATGTTTAGAGGAATGCGTGGGTGGAGGACATTGTAGAATGGTCCCTTTGTGCAAGGTGATCTAGCAGAGTAGATGGCATCGACTGCCTTGGGATCAATAATGGAGAGCTCAGTCGGTCCTGGTCAAGAATTAATAACTTGTTCGAGCCGTGGAATATTGATATGCACTGACCAAGCCTGACAAAGTCACCATGTTTGTGGTGAAGGTTCTCCACCTCTTCGTAGAGATGCAGGTTCTTGGCTCGCAGGTAGGTGGGATAAAAGTTGGAGATACGAGCCATGAAAGGTCCAGGAAACCGGTTCAAGCGATGGAAAAGGGTACGATACAAGAAAATGCTAGTGAAGACGCCCACAATATGAACAGACTCCAGCAACAAAACAGTGGCAGCCGGGAGAATTGCGTCGCTATCCAGGCCCTTGCCCTCGGCGAGGAGTATCGCGCCAACGATGACAATCGGCGCAACGGCATAGGTTTGAACGATAGTGGGGACATGCAAGTCCCATTCCCCTCTGCGGAACAAGAGGATTTGTAGGACACTTCCACTTGCAAACGCAGAGAGGAGAAGCTCGGGGCTCCTGGGGTCGAGTTTCATGATGGCTTCCATGTTAAGAAGATGGCGTTGTGGGAGAGTTAATTACAGAACATCGTTGGCTGCTAAGAGCTTGTTAAAAGAACCTCCATAACCAGTGATGATCCAGTGCCGGTTCTAGATGAGGTTCTAGCGGCCCGAGCTCGAAGGTTGTTTTGCGCCTTGAAATTCGCCCTCGGTAACTTTGGTCGGCCAAAATAGACCAAGCCACGTTGCAGATCCGGCCACATGCTACATATTGCCCCTCACGAGAATGTTTCATCTTCGGATAGGCGGGTAGAAACCCAGACATTAAGCTGAAATCCCAATTGACGGGAAGTCTCAACGACATGGCTTACTACAGGGGACTAAAGCACTAAGGGAATTTTCTGAGAAAGAAGGGTCGCTTCGGAGTCATCCTACTAGCACCCCGCACTCCATCTATCTTAGGGCCCAATCATGTCGTAGGTGTTTGTTGACAAACTGTGTTCTTTGTTGTGGCTGCTGACGTCTCTGTCTGCGGCAGGAAGAGCTAAACTAGAAAGTGTTTGTTGACAATAGAGTCACATGGGTCATGGTAACCATGAAGGGTGTAATTCGATAATGAACCTTGGAAAGACTGTGATAATTACTTTGAGCATCTACTTAGCCCGCTTCACAAAAAGTGTCTGGGAGTTACAATAACCTCTCAACCCATCAACACCCCATTCACGGCCAATACCGCTCTTCTTGTGTCCTCCGAAAGTAGCCGTCGGCTGGATACCCAAATGCTCGTTGAACCACACACTGCCAACATCAAGCCCTTGACCAATCCGCATCGCAAGCTCATCATCAGCGCTCCACACGGAAGCTCCTAAACCCATATCACTAGCGTTGACACGGGCCAGGACGTCGTCAACCTCAGACCACTGTAGCAATGGTACCACTGGCCCAAAAGGCTCCTCGGTGACGATCTTGCTGTCATCCGCTGGATTATCAACCACGGTGGGCTGGATAAAAAACCCCTTCCCTTCACTTTCCAGTATATTTCCACCCGTCAAGACATTCTGCTTGTTTTGTGTGATATCAGCCAAGAACTCTTGAACGCGTCCATACTGAAGCTTGTTTTGAACTGGCCCCATAAAGGTACCGTCTGCCAAACCATCGCCGACCTTGAGCTGCGACAGATATGCCAAGAATGCCTCCTTGAAACTTTCATATATGTCTTTATGCACATAGATGCGTTTGACAGCGATGCAGATTTGGCCCGAGTTCATAAATGCAGCAGTTGCAATTGACGGCGCTGCAACTTGGACGTCTGCATCCGAACACACGATGGCAGCATCATTGCCCCCACTGTTTCTCATGTTAACAGACATCTTCAACAAAGCTCCGACGAGGTTTACTTACAGCTCAAGCGTGACTCTGGTCAAGTTCTTACTGGCGCTTTCCATGACCCTCTTTCCCGTGGCCGTTGAGCCAGTGAAGCTGATCTTGTCGATGCCGGGATGGGCCGTTAGCATGGGACCGAGATCATCGCCGCCGCTTAGGACTTGTACCACGCCTGGCGGGAAGAAGCGCTGGGCAAGCTCAATGATCTTGATGCCACAGTAAGGCGTGAAGGGGGAGGGTTTGATGATGATGCAGTTGCCCGTCATAAGTGCAGGAGCAAGCTTTCCGCAGAGAAGCATGATAGGAACTGCGAGGTCAGATCATGTTCATGATTGAAAAGGATTGTCAGGTGGCTTACAATTCCATGGAACAATTCCGACAACGACTCCCAAAGGTACGTAGCGAGTGGTGACCTGTCGCTCTGGGCCATCCTCGACTTCATCTACCGGTAGATCTAGATCACATGTCCCTGTGAGCCACTGTGATGCAAGTAGAATCTCATGTTGTGCAAATTGTGTCTTGGATGGGTCAGCTCTGATCTTTAATCGAATGCAGTGGACGTACCGGTTTCCCTTGCTCCGTGGTGAGTAAACGCCCAAACTCCTGATTGAGTGCCAAAAGCTCGGCTGCTAAAGCCCTAATATTCTCTTTTCGGGTCTCAACAGACGTCTTCTTCCAAGACTGGAACGCAACTCGCGCGGCTTTGATAGCTTCGTCGACATCTTTCTGGGTTGATACGGGAGACGCTGGAAGGGCTTCACAAGTCGAGGGATTGACCCCATGCCGTGTAGTCTCCGTATTACGAGGCTGGCCATTGATGATATTGTAGAACTTTGTAAAGTCCATCTTGTCTGACTGAGTAATGGCCATTTTGGAAGTTTGGTATAATAAGTGGTTCCAATCGGAATTTCGTGCAGCAACCATTAATCGCGGCGAGCAATTTTGGGACCAAAACGTCTTTATGATATCCTTTCATTCTATCAAGAAGATCGGCGACTCCGATTTCTTACTCGGGTGGCTTTGTGTGGTTGCCGAGGCTCTCCTCCTCTCGGCTGAAATTTCAACCTTGGAGATGGCCTCGTGACTACTAAACGGGACTAGACGAGGGGTTCGAACCATCGAGTCGCAGCATCCATAACAGATTATAGAACCGGGCTCAAGACGCTCGTAATGATCTTTACTTGTCGATTTGATCAAGCATCTTTGTCAGCAAATTATACTTTTGAGATTTACAACCATGGCCACCAAGATCATCGCAGCGTATGCGCCTCAGGGAGCCCAGCCTGACTTCAAGATCCAAGAGGCTTCTTTACGAGCCATCAACCCTGATGAACTCCTCATTCGATTGGTAGCGACTGGCATCTGTCACACTGACCTGATCTTTGCCACGTGGCCCGCCGATCAGATTCCCTATCCCAAGGTCCTCGGACATGAGGGTTCAGGGATTGTGGTGGAGGCAGGGTCCAACGTGACAACAGCCCGCGCCGGCGACGCTGTGCTCCTCTCTTTCCAGAGCTGCAAGTCATGCCATGACTGCAAAGAGGGCCATCCGTCGTTCTGCTCCAAGTTTGCAGAGACCAATTATGGCGGAGAAGCTGCCGCTTATACTGCAGCCGGGAATGAACTTCGTGGCAGCTTTTTTGGACAGTCTTCATTTGCTGAAATGGCGGTTGTCAAGGAAACATCTGTTGTCAACGTGTCAAGCACTATTAAGAGTGAGGAGGAACTCAGAATCTTTGCGCCTCTTGGCTGCGGGTTCCAGACTGGAGCCGGCACAGTTGACAAGGTTGCTCAAGCCAGTGAGAACGACATCGTTGTGGTTACAGGCCTGGGTGGTGTAGGACTAACGTCTATAATGGCAAGTATACGACCTGTGAGTGGTACCAAAAACCAGTCAGCTAACTCGTCATGGCAGACGGCGAAAATAAAGGGTTGCAAGACGATCATTGGCATTGATCGTTTGCCCGAGAGGCTAGACTTAGCTAAGAGCCTGGGAGCAACCCATGCAATTAACACGCTCGACAAGGATGTCGATGTGCGAAAGGAGATCCAGACCATCACTGATGGAAAAGGCTCCACGGTGACAATTGACACGACAGGCAACATGGACCTCATCCGAGCAGGCATGGATTTCACTGCCAACAGGGGTCAGCTAATCATTGTGGGGGTTCCTCCTCCCGATGCCATGCTAGATGTGCATCTTATCACCTTTATGCAGGTACGAATCCACTAAACCCGCTGTCTAACTCATTATACTAACAAGGACTAGACTGGAAAGATGATCCGGGGTACCATAGAAGGCGATGCCGTTTCTTCCGAGGTATGTCTGAATCCACTTGGGTGGTCATCAAGGTTCTGACTATTATTGGCAGTATATCCCCAGGATGATCCAATGGTATCGGGAGGGAAAATTCCCGATTGATAAGCTCGTTAGCTTCTACAAGGTATGGCATTCCCTGCACAGGTGCCTACTCATGATGGCATCAGAGTGTACTGACATGTCGTACAGCCAGAAGACTTTGAGACCGCGCTGGGAGATATGAATAGCGGAAAGGCAGTAAAGCCTGTTATTCTCTGGTAGTAATCTTTTTGTAGTAATTCAAAGTGTATTTCCTATTGTGATTTATTTTCAGCATTTGCAGTCTTGCCATTAGTTCATCAGAATAGAAGTTTGTGATACAGATAGTTGAATATTACGGACAGTCGCTTACATGTTACTCGCTGTATTCCCATGATTAGTAGGCGTTTTGAGCAGAGGATGCACCCGCCAACGCAGTGAAGCGGACCAAGGCTTGGTCAATGTTACACTCTAACAGGTGTTGCTATTACTCTACTGCGAGACGGCAAATTGATCTTGACTACGGCAGTTCCGCGACCTCTTTAATCGGCCAAACATCTTTGTCTCTTCCAATCGGATGGACCAACGCATAGAGTTGACCATTCTTCTCGCGTGACATCGATATCAGCCGAGGTCAGAAATAAACTGGGGGCGCCATCAGCCTAGCCCAAGTAGCTATCCAATTTCAGCCGCGGACCTACCAACCGTACACTCAGGCTCGGCAGTATCCGTGGAACCCTTGTCATCCCACTCCAGTTATTGGCATGCTTGTCTAAACTCACGATCAAAATACAACTTGAGTCGCATTTATTCGTGGCTGCTGAGCGATTCTACTTTGCTTAGTCCTATTGCTCTCGTGGTCTGCATTAGTACAGTCATCATGATCTTCTCCTCTCGGTATGAGATCGACATACCTGAGGTTGACCTCCTCACTTACCTGTTTGGTACGCAGTACTCGGAGCCGACTTGGTTGACGATGCTAACATGGGAAAAAGAAACGCCATGCGACCCGACCACACCTATCTACGTTGCCGCCGACAACCCGTCCCAAAAATTTAACAAGGACGAAGTGCAGACTCTGGTTAAGAAGTTGGCTGCTGGATTGCGAAAGGTGCTGAACATACGAGATGACGATGTTGTCTTGATGTTTGGTGAGAACTCGGTTGGTCCTCTTCAAAGGGAAGCTATACAGGCAGGCTAATATTTGCAGGTTTGGTATCCGGTGATAGTGCTGGGAACGATTTGTGCTGGGGGAATCTTCACCGGAGCTAACCCAGGGTATACTTGTTCTGGTAAGTCTTGTGCTCTGGTGTGTAATATTCGGTGGCTGACTGTGATGATATAGAGTTAATACACCAGCTTAATACTTCTGGAGCAAAATGCATCTTCACCGACAGCCAGCGACTTGAGACAGCAAAGGAAGCCGCAAAGGCAGTTGGCCTAGCGCCAGAAGCTATTGTGCTTGTAGCCTCCGACGGTCAAGGCACAAACAAAGATATCCGATCTCTACAAAGTTTATTAACACATGGCACTCACTCATGGACAACGATATCAGATGTTAAAGTCCTTGCCGACAGGTAATTCTCGGGTACCATTATCTACCGTTAGGAAGCTGACATGATCTAAGGCCGGCCGTCCTCAACTTTAGCAGTGGAACGACAGGTCTCCCGAAAGCGTGTGCTGTCACACATCAGAACTTGGTTGCTAACTCGGAACAAACATTGCACCTGGACCGCATGGCGAGGAAGCGACTGTCCGATCCATCATTTGCGGCCAACGATGTTCATTGCGCTTACTTGCCAATTTACCATGCCAGTAAGTTCAAAGGTTCGCTTTCCTTTACACCACTAATGGGTGAATGCAGTGGGACTCCTTACATACTGCGTCGTCAACGTGAAAAGAGGCTGCACAACAGCTATCATGCCCAGATTCGATTTAAAATTGCTTCTAAGCAGCATCCAACTATTCAAAGTCACATACCTACTCCTGGTCCCACCGGTGGTTGCCATGCTAGCCAAGAACCCCCTCGTCTCCCAATACGACATCTCGACCGTCAAGTTCCTGATATGCGGCGCAGCACCCCTCCAGCGCGACCTAGAGCTTCAACTCGAGGCAATATTTAGCAAGAGTGGCGCCAAGAGTCGACAAGGCTGGGGCATGAGTGAAGCTACAATGGCTGTGACTCTGTTTGGACCCGATGAATTTGATCCGTCGCATGAGAGTGTTGGATACATCGTGCCAAACATGCAGGTGAAGGTGATCAACGAAGAGGGCGACACTGTGGGCTACGATGAAGAAGGCGAGGCTATTGTCAAGGGACCCAACGTGTTCAAGGGCTACTACAAGAACCCTACGGCGACGAAAGATGCATTTACCGAGGACGGCTGGCTGAAGACCGGGGATATTGTCAAGATTGGCAAAAACGGGCTGGTTAGCATCGCCGACCGCAAGAAGGTTGGTAAACTCATGATGGTCTGACTACTTGTTACTAACATTGGTGTCTCAGGAACTTATCAAGGTCAAAGGGTTTCAGGTGGCACCATCCGAGCTTGAAGGCCATCTCCTCCAGCACGAAGGCGTGCAAGACTGCGCAGTTATTCGAGTTATGCGGTACGATCTGACCCCCTCCCTGCCATGGACCTTGTAAGCTACTGACACAAGAATTGGAACAGAGATGGACAGGAGCACCCCCAAGCACACATTGTCCGAAAGGATTCGGGCGTCACAGCCGACTCCATTTGTGCGTTCATGGCCGAGCGCCTTTCGGCACACAAACAGATCACAGGTGGCGTCGTCTTTACCGACGTCATTCCAAAGTCCCCGTCCGGAAAGATCCTTCGCCGAATGCTGAGCGACGTCGCCAAGAAGCCTTCTTCCCGTCTTTGAAACAAGGTTGGCCGGATTGGTGGAGGGTTCGGTTCAAAATTCGACCTCGGCCGAAATTTTCAGCCGGGAAAGTGGTGGCGTTGGCTTTAGTTGGAGCGCAACCCTACCACTGGATAGAATACGGGGTAACGGAGATTGATCGAGATCTCTGGTTTGCATGCTGCTTAGAGCTTAGATATATGTACGCTATTAGAAAGACTCGTCAAGACAGTGCTATTGAAAGTTGGTCCTTTCCTTGTCGAGAAGACGGCTGTAACTCCAAGTGACATTATGCGTCTTGACTCAGGCATGCCGAGTCAACATGTCCAGGTGCCTGTCAATAGGGTTCAACGATTGACGGCAGGGTAACATTAGCGGGCGGTTTTAGCCCTCCCCGCCTTTTTCTGTACCCCGCATTTCGCGCATTTTCCGGGGTCGGATAGGGGATCATCGATCCCGCGCCTGGCTCGGGCTGCCTCCTTATCTATCAACATGGAACTTGTTGGACGCGACACATCTTCAACCCCACACTCGTCGGCGACTTTAAAGCTCACGATGCAGAATTCAGACACGATAAGAGCAGCTCCGGCGCGGAAACGAGCCACGAAAGCTTGTTTGGGCTGTCGCGCTCGAAAGGTTCGCTGCGATGTCGTCCATCGGCCGCACCAATGCACGAACTGCGCCCTGGACAATCGACAGTGTGTAGTCAAAGCCAGGCCATCAAAGTAGTAAGTAGCATATAGAGTGGTGACTGCTGGTCGCTAACATGGCCAAGTCGTAAAAGAGCCCCGTCCATGGCCGAAAGCCAAGACGCGATTCCACTCGAACCTGATTTCCGACGCGATCAACAGAAGGATGCATTTTTTCCAGGAGGAAATCCATTTTCATCGACCGAGCTATGTCTACCAACGGCGTTTTCAGATGACTCTTCAGGAAACAGTCCTGGCACCCCGTCCATGTGCTTCCGGGATCTCTGGGATCCATCTCTGGCGGGATTCAATAGGGACATGATCAACCAAACCCAGCCATTCGTCACGGACGCCAACACCCGAAAGAACACACACGGCTCAACATCAAGGACAAGAGTCAACTCGGAAGCAGAATTCATCAGCCAGTCGCATGTCATCTACTCCTATTATCCCTTCCTGGACCTCGACATCTCTGCACTTTCGCCTGGTGATGTTCAGTACCTTGAAACCCAGGGTTGCTTCAGAGTTCCTACTCGACAAGCTTTGGATGAATTTGTCCGAGAATACTTTCTGCATGTTCATCCCGGGCTTCCTCTCTTGGATGAAGCTGTGTTCTGGGAGATGTATCATGGACATGCGCAGCCCCAAACCCAGTCGACTCTATCTCTTTTTGTGTTTCAAGCGATGCTGTTTGCGTCATGTAGTGTAAGTCATCAAATATCTATACTCCCAAGTTCATTCTTTAACTCTAATAGTTTCTGCCATTTTCGATTTTGCAAAGCCTCGGCTTCAATTCAATGCGCGATGCTCGAGATACCTACTATCGTCGTGCCAAAGTACGTATCCTAATGAACTCAACACCCAAACACCCAGACTAACTCTGATTGCAGCTTTTGTTCGATTTATGCGGTGAAAGAAACCTCGTGTCAAATTCACAAGGAGCCCTATTACTATCCTACAATGCAACGATGAAGGACCAGAAGCGAACCAACTCGATTTGGCTCGCAACTGCCATCCACCTGGCCCAAGCCGCGGGCGCAGACCAATTCTACTCTATTTCAGACCGAAATCAGAATGAACTGAAACGACTTTGGTGGTGCTGCATAGTCCGAGACCGTATCCTACCTCTTGGTGTGCGAAGACAACTACACATTACTTCGATCGATCTGAATCTGGACCGCCACAGCTTGACCGAGAAAGACTTTGAGCGAGAGATTGAGGCATCTCAGGTTTACGGAGCGCAGACCAAACGGACTTTGGTTCAGCTGTTCATCACTCTGTGTGAACTAGCAGTTGCGCTCACCGATGTCGTCAAGGTTGTCTATGCTACGGGGAGGTCTATCGATGATAACTCCCCTTGCATGCGAAACCTACAACAAACTTGTGAATCTGTTCGGTCCTGCGAGAGAGGATTAGACGCCTGGTTTGAAAAAGCGACTATCCAGTTTCCAACTCCAGCCGGTATTGTCAGCACCGAAGAGTCCCTTGTTCTGTACACGAACTTGACGTACATATACTACTAGTAAGTTATTGTTGACACGGGGGCGACCAATGACTAATTACGGCCGCTTCAATTTAGCTCTGCTCGGTTCGCACTATATCAATACGAGGCGTTTGTCATTAGTCTCGGCTCAGAAGGAGTCGAGAGGGACGACAAATTGCGGGAAACCCGAAGCCAGCTGGAGGACGCTACGCTCGGAATCACAGACAATCTGAAAGAGCTTATTCAACTTAAGCTCGGAAAATATCTCCCAATCAGCATGTGAGTCTACACCCAACGTTTAACTTTCTCCTCGCTGACTTTTTGTCCTTTGCAGTGTTGCATATGCAGCCCTACCGCTTGTGCTGCACATCCTGGATGTCAAGCTTGCAAAGAAGCCAGCTCAGACAGCCCAGAAGCAAGGCAGGCTCAACGTATACATGGAAACAATGAAGGGAATGCAAGATCTCTACGATGGTGTAGACGACGTCTGGACTTTTATCAGGACCGCCGTCGACTACGCCACGGTAGAAGGCGTGGATCGTGGCCCAAATCCCACCAATGAACCTACATTGGATGTCAGCAGAGTCCTGTACTCAAAGACACCAAAGTCCATCAAGGCCGCCAATGACTGGGGCAATGTGCTCCTGCAAGAGCCTATCCTCTACTTCCGACTTTCTCGTGCCATCGATCTCTCGCTAGCACTTGGACGTTACTCGGAAGACTCCTCCTTGTGTCTTTCACCAGTATCGGCACGCTTCCCACCTCCGCGCTTCATCTTGATCGACGTTGGCGCCCCGAATCAGATCACCCAAGGCGAGACTGACAAAACATCGCGCGACAAGCAGCGAGCATCCAAAGTTGGAAGAGATCAATACTCACCACAAATATCCCAAATTATTGAAGAGATGGATGATTGTGCCACATTTGATTTTGGGGTAGGTGATCTTCAGACACCGACATTCTTTAATGAGTTCGAGCTGGGGCTAGACTAGGCTATACCTATAATACCATATTGCTGCTGTGTAAAAGCTGTGTTCTTTGTGTGAAAGCCTATTCATCTGCCTGTGACAAGAGAATTTATCATAATAATGAAAGAGAAAGACATGACCTAATAATCTTGAACTGAGCAACAAAGAAAGAGGAGAATGTTTATTTAAACCCACGTAGCCCATATTTAGGATACAGGCTATGAGGCATCAGGTCACTTCTTCAACAAAATTCAACGCTAAGAATAGTCGCTTGTCACTAATTGATGCCGCCTAGCAGCATCAAGAGTGCTCACTCCGGATCTGCCACAAAGACACAGAATCGATAACTTGACCGGGAAGCTTCAAGTGATAGATAGAATCTCCGTGTGACTTGATGATTATCCACTTCATTTCTTCATACTTGAGTAGAAAGCTGTACTCTGGAGACGCAGTCGTCAATGCTTCCTGTGGACAAGCCGTAGTGACCACTTTATCCCAAACCCGAAGCACACGATGCTCGAGTTCCAGAATCCACGTACCGCGCCAAGCGAGCATGAACACTGGACCATTTCTGCGAAAAATAAACGCGCAAGCCACTGCACTAGTTCCGTTCCATATCGTCATGATTTGCAGGCTCGGCATCTGGACCGCACGTTTCCCGGCGGTCACCAACAAGTTGGCGACTGCACCATGCGCGGCTGGTCCGTTGTCTAAGAGTGCTGATGTGAGGGCAAGAGATTTCAGCTGGTTCCATATCCCAGGTATTCGACATGGGGCGAAAAAGTATCGGGCGTCAATCATGAAGGCGATCGAGACGTGTTGGAAGCGAAGGCTTATGGCAGCAAAAGTGGCGGCAAGATTAGGAGCAGCAACTCGGACCACTTGGACATCGCTACTTGGGATGAATCTCTGGGTAAAAACCGTCATCCAGTCGTCCCTGAAGTCTTCGAATACTGAAATACTGTCCAACTTTCGGGGTAAGGTTTCGCCGAGGGCCATCGAATAAGCTAGAATGCTGCGTTAGTGGTTTGCAATCTCTCTCTCAGCTAGTTCAATATTCTTACGATGGTCAAATTTTTCTTCCTGCACTGTTGTTCTCCACGCTCTCCACGTCTCAAAAACGATGCTCTTCAGCCGGGGCAACTTTTCCCACATGAGACACACGAGTTGTGCAGGTAACATGCGACGTGTTTGTCGACGTAAAACGAACTTGGTCACCGCGCGGACTTCATCAAGCGTGTATCTTCCTGTGATTTTCATCTTTTCCGGGAAGCCTAGCCCAAAGAGCCGGCTCATGGCTCCCGGGGGCGGTGCAGTAACTTGTTGACCCCGAAGCAAGCCGTGGCGTCCGTCAGTTAATTGAGATTTTTCCACTGGGTTTTCGAGGTCTTCCAAATACTCGTTGTCGGCTCCGAAGTAGCAGGTGTGGAACCAGTGTCTTGCGTCGCTGGGGCAGTGCACGCTGATCTCTAGCGTTAGCTCGAGTGACGATGGCCATTCGCTCAAGATCTTGAAGGCACGGAAGAGAGCTCGCCGAATGATTAGATTGTTTTCCCTATACGCTGAAAATGACTCTTCGTATGGACAGATTCGGCAGGTATACGGACCGAGTTCGATCTGGATCCAGAGGTGCTTTACGAGCTCTCTCTGCCGAACCACCATTCTCTGCAACTCTTCGAGACCAGCCGCTCGTATCTTTAGTCGACAAAAGTTCCTCTCTTCGATGTAGTCCCGCCACTGCTGACAGACTGCGGCATAGACGCCCGAGGAGCCCTCTTGGAGCAGCAGAGTTTGGATGATGGATAGCTTTATTT
>JAAGWO010000149.1:0-52519 GCA_013266205.1 Fusarium decemcellulare
CAGAGGGGGAGGGGGAGGGGGAGAATAGCGGTTCATGTAAGAGGCCCCCAAACAACCATGCTCATTCTCCGGGTGCTACTCCATCATGGCGCAGACGCGGTGTGCACACGGCTTGGCTGCAACTCAGCCCAGGGTCCCCTACCACGATCTATCTGGCTGCCTATTCTCTCCCCCACGGTTCATGACGGCTTCATCTGGTTGGCCCCTTGATACGCCGATACGCTGATGGGAGATTCGTAAATGCAGCACAACACTTAACTCCGCCGTGTCAGAGCCAAGCCAGCGGAATTCCACCTTGTGATTCCACATTACGGCCAACACGTCACTGCGGCTGCCATCATGCCATGCCCCGGGCCAGTAAGCACACGCACTGGCCCATTATTTGATTCGCTATAGTGGCCAGCTCGGAGAGTTAGAAATGTGCGGCGGCTTTCAGGGATGACATGATACTGGGCCACCTTCTTCTTTTGGACCTATCTTCTCGTATGGGCAGGTAGTCGTGAGTCTTGTTGCTGTTTTGAGGTTCTAGTTTTAGTTAATGTTTTGATTCCATGTCAGCGGTGGCCAAGAGTAAGATAATCGGAGCGCTCCGTATGACCCTTCTGTCAGCACCTACTTTTGGGGGATCACCCGCTACAGAGCGCTAGTTTCCGTAAGCCACATGTTTTTGCGCCATCTCTCCAGGTTTCTCCGGCAAAAATCAGCCAAAGACCCATCATGGTGCATCTTCTCCCTCAAACTCGGACACCGAGTCCAACTCTAGTGCCCGCGGCTAGGGCGATCACCCGGCACATCTGACAGGGACCAGTACACCCTAACGCCAACCTTGATGGGGAAGGTGTTCCGCGGCGACATGGGGGTCCGATGTCTGGCAGTAAGGCTAAATGAATCGTTCTCCACCGCAAGGGATAAATAGGAAGCTATGACAGTCGAAACCTGGAAACTCTTAAGGATCGATATACTATCACCATGCACCCACGTTTCACCGGGAATCCTTCTCTACTGCCGAAGTCCTTTTATGTTATCTTGCCAAGACTGAGGACACCATCTTGGTCACTTTAGATTGTGTCAACGTTGCATTTGATCAAATATCCAGCGTCTGTTTACTAAAGGGGCTAAATACATGTGTTTCTAGTTCTGTAAGCGAGCGAGTTATCAAACTGTGAGACGGCATCTTCCGCCACATCCCGTACCCGGTGAAATCCTTCGTCTATCCCATGACAAATTGAAGTATTCTAAGCACTCTAACTAAGCCTGCGCGGCCACGCCATTCCCGTTCGTCTCCGCCTCCGCAGTCCAGGCAAAGGCCTGGCGGGCCGCGACGGGGATCTTGGACGAGACCTTTCCGTCTTCGATGTCGAGCATCTCCTGAGCCCACTCGTACAGAGCATGGGCCAGACCCTTGACCTCCTCGTCGGTGTTGTGGTTGTGGAAGACGCATCGCACGCGGGGCGCGCCCTTGGGCACAACAGGGAAGTCAATGGGATAGGCGCAGTATTTGGCCATCTGCAAATGGAAGACCAAGAAAAGGTTCTGGTGAGGACGCGTCCAGACCGGAACAACCTGCGTCACGAATGGCCGGGACTCGGATCCATCTGCAAGAGGAACCCGCAGAATGCCGGTCTCTGCGGCCCTGTCATAGGCTGGATGCTCCTGGATGGTCTTGAAGAAGAGCCTGACAAGGTACTGAACACGCTCTTGGGCCTGGTGGGTACGCATTATCAGCATCGGTATTCTCCGCTATTTGTCTGACGCCAAGAGATGATGGCTTACCCGCTTTGTCATGTCAGCCTTGAGCAGGTTGTACCCAGACCGAATTCCGGCCAGGACAAGAAAACTGGGGGCTGTCGTGTAGATGATGCCCCGGGCGTAGTTGATGAGCATCGTCTTGACGGTAGAATTTGACAGGATGCAAGCTATACGAAATGTCAGAATCGCTCTATACCAATTGCGTAGCAGCTTACTCACCTCCATTGGAGGCTAGGGCCTTTCCAAAGGTGTGCATCCTGATGGCAATCTCCTTCTCCAGGCCAAGCTCCTGCACAAGGCCACCACCCTGGCGGCCGACGACACCCGTGCCGTGGGCTTCGTCAACCACAAACTGAGCATTTCCGAGAGGGAACACCTCCTTGGCGATGTCCACAAACTCCTTGAGCGGGCAGACATCTCCATCCATGCTGTAGATGGATTCCACAGAGATGATGACGGATCTCTCCCCCTTCTGGATCAGGGGCTGCGTGTCGCGAATGTACACGAGGGTCTCCTCAAGAGAGTCCACGTCGTTGTGACGGAACGACACCCTGGTAAGAGCAACAGAGTTCTTCATGCCGTCGTGGGTGCTAGCGTGGACGAGCTCATCGTAGACAATTGCGTCTCCAGGCCGGGGAATGGCTGTGTAGATGGCGCCATTCGCCTCGTAGCCAGAGTTGACAATGATGGAGTCCTCAGCGTTGTGGAACTCGGCGACCTCCTTCTCGATGGTCTCCATGTAGCTGCTGTTTCCGTCAAGGAGACGCGAGCTGGTGGCACCGAGCCTGAAGTTGGGGTGCTTAGCAAGCTCGTCGAAGAAGGCCATGCGGAGCAGGCCACTGGTTGCCAGGGAGAGAAAGTCATTTGAGGAAAAGTCGACGCCATCCTTGAAGTCTCGGAACACAATCAGGTTCTGATCGGCGCGACGGGTATCGAGGGCTTCCTCTAGATTGCGGTAGAAGACGGGTGATTCCTTCATGCGGGGAGCTTTTGGCTCCTGGGCCTGGAGGTAATCCTTGATGTGAGGGACGACGTTGGGCATTTTGGGTGAGGTTGTGGTGTTGCGGGGGAGATGATTGAATGAGCTGTATGCCTGAGAATGGGTATTGACTTGGTAGAAATGATGTTCGGATTGATGTGATGAGCTTCTGATCCAAAAAATGAATCTGAGGGACGCTTTTAGTATTTCAATATCTTGTTGAGACAATATTGGTCCAAGTTACAGCTTCATCTCTCGGGCGTGGTGAACCGGCCATCGCTGACCGTAGAACGGAGCTGTCGCGGGCCAAAACACCGCCATCGCAGAATGTTTACAGAGTCGAAATGCTTACGGGATCCGTCATTCACTCAATCTCAATACAACACTGGCCTGACTTTTGACGCAATTGTGAGATGTGCCATAACTTGATGTCTCAACTGGGCAGACGTTCGACAAATGCGGATTCCGTCCGCATCGGCCCATGACGGGTTCCGACAAGATTCCCATCAAGCCATAGCGGGTTTACAGCAGAGAATCAGTGGTCGCGGCACAAATGCAGGGGGCTGCCCTACGTCCTCCCTAAACTGGCTAGCCATTGCACTATGCAGGGTCCTGTCAGACCACTACCCATGAGCCCATCCCGCGTCTTTTCAGCGATCTCACCTGTGGATTTCAGGGCCCCCACTCGCCTTACAACAGCTGAACCTCAAACTGGAAGTCTATCGGCAAACTACCCTCGAGTCGAGATCCTTAGAGAGCGGAACCCGGATTTGGGTTGAACCAGATGATGGAAACTCTCACCTCTCGAACCATAGTCAATCCTTCCGACATGGCTACTGAATACTCGTAACTGTGATGGCGCGTTCCGGCGAGGGCTCGGTATGGACTGACGATGGAGATGGCGCAAGACAAACCAGTTGGAGAGTCTCTATGCTTCAAGGTTGTCAACAGACGACATCGTCAAAGGCTAAAAGCTTCCACTGTCCCCGGCATTCTTGGGTCCATCTTCCAGAACCATCTCCCAAGGAGCATCACAAAGACAACACTACCACCACTTTCTAGATCATAGACTACACAGCTCCTTCGCAGGAGGGGACAAGTATCACGACAATACCCATCCCGAATTTACTACCTACATCATGACTTCTGCTTCAGAGAACGGGATTGCCTCCAACGGCATCCAGGCCAATGGCACAAACGGCCACACTAACGGACACACCAACGGCTACACCAATGGTCACACCAATGGTGCTAACGGTGCCGGCATGAACGGTGCAAATGGCACCCACACCAACGGCACAAATGGAAACCATGTCAACGGCACGAACGGGGTGCACACCAACGGCACATCTACCAACGGTGTGCATCTTAACGGAACGGCCAATGGAAACCATGATAGCGCGCCCAAGGGTTCTGGTCCAATCGAAATCGCCATCTGCGGCATGGCTTGCCGTCTTCCCGGTGGCTTACACACACCCCAGCAGCTCTGGGAGTTCCTCGTCAACAAGGGGGATGCCCGAACAAGAGTCCCCGAGTCCAGGTACAACGTTGACGCCTATTACTCCCCACACGTCAAGCCCGGATCCGTCAAGTCAGAATACGGCTACTTCCTCGATGAGAGTATCAACCTCGGTAGCTTGGATGGATCCTTCTTCAACCTTGGCAGGACCGAGGCAGAACGCGCTGACCCGCATCAGAGACAGATGCTAGAAGTTGTTAGAGAATGTGTCGATGATGCGGGTGAGACAAACCTCAGAGGAGGCCTCATCGGTTGTTACATGGGCAGTTTTGGCGAAGATTGGATCGAGATGTGGGCCAAGGAGCCCCAGCAGTGGGGAATGCATCGAGTCGGAGGATATGGAGACTTTCTTTTGTCGAATCGTATCTCTTATGAGATGGACCTTCACGGGCCTAGGCATGTTCCAATGTCTTTTCCTTTCTGCTTATACTAACTGGGTGGTAGTATGACCGTCCGTACTGGATGCTCGGCCGCTCTGGTGTGTTTGCACGAAGCTTGTGTAGCTATCCAGAGAGGTGACTGTACCTCTGCCATTGTCGGAGGCGCCAACCTCATCCTGGCCCCCAACATGACAACAGCCATGACTGAGCAGGGTGTTCTCTCGCCAGATGGTTCTTGCAAGAGTTTCTCTGCTGACGCCAACGGCTACGGCCGTGGAGAGGCCATCACGGCCATCTACATCAAGCCCTTGAGCGAAGCCTTGAAGGACAACAACCCTATCCGAGCCGTGATCCGAGCAACAGCTACAAACCACGACGGAAAGACGCCAGGGCTGACTCACCCAAACACGCATGCCCATGAGTCGATGATGAAGAAGGCCTACAAGGACGCCGGCCTTGATGTCTCAAAGACGGGCTTTGTTGAATGCCACGGCACAGGCACCCCTGTTGGTGATCCTATCGAAGCCAATGCTGTTGCTCGTGTCTTTGGCGACAAGGGTGTCCACATCGGCTCTGTCAAGCCCAACTTGGGACACTCTGAGGGAGCCTCTGGTTTGACATCCCTTCTGAAGGTCGTCATGGCCCTTCAGCATCAAACCATCCCCCCCAACATCAAGTTCACGACACCCAACCCCGCCATTCCCTTTGAGGCCAGCAAGTTGACTGTGCCTTTGGAGCCAACTCCCTGGCCAGAGGACCGATACGAACGAGCCAGCGTCAACTCTTTCGGTATCGGAGGTGCCAACGCCCACGTCATCATTGACTCGGCGCGAAGCTTCAACGCAGAGACCAAGATCAAGGGTGTCGTTCGCACTCCTCAACTTCTGGTCTACTCGGCCAACTCGGCAGACTCTCTCAGAAGAATGGCTGCTAGTTATGAAGAGTTCATTGGCACCCACCCAGAAAGCCTTGGGGATCTGGCATACACCCTTGCCAACCGTCGTCAGCATCTCAGTCACCGAGCTTTCGTCGTGGCTTCGAAGGACCGAGCTGGTCTCGTCTCTCCTGTCACACGAATTGGGCAGACACCCGAGGTTGTTATGGTCTTTACTGGACAGGGTGCACAGTGGCCCCAGATGGCCAAGGAGCTGCTGCAGTCAAATAAAATATTCAGGGACACTATCCGGGCACTTGACACACACCTTCGATCCGTCACCAATGGGCCAGACTGGAGCCTTGAAGAGGAGCTGTTGAAGCCTTCTAGGACAAGTCGTGTGGAAACTGCCCAGCTTTCTCAACCTGCTTGCACCGCCATCCAACTGGCCATGATCAACTGCCTCAAGGCTATCGGTATCAAGCCAGCAGCAGTCGTTGGTCACTCTAGTGGCGAGATTGCCGGAGCGTATGCCGCTGGTGCTCTGACCATTGAAGAGGCCATTACCGCGGCCTGGCTCAGAGGCGCAGTTACTCTTCAGCAGAAGAGAAAGGGTGCCATGGCAGCTATTGGTCTGGGCTGGGAAGACGTTGAGCAATATCTCGTCCCTGGAGTTGTTAGGGCCTGCGAGAACTCGCCTAAGAGTATTACTCTTTCCGGGGATGCCGACAAGCTTACGACAGTTGTTGCAGAGATCCACAAGGCCCATCCGGATGTACTGGCCAGGATGCTCAAGGTTGACAAGGCATACCACTCGTATCATATGGTCGAGGTTGGAACCGAGTACAACGCTCTGATGAAGATGCACAAGGTGGTTGGCAGAGCTCCTAACAAGTGCCTGTTCTTCAGCAGTGTCACCGGCAAGCTCCATGAGACCAAGGCCGCTCTTGGGCCCAAGTACTGGCAGACCAACCTCGAGTCGCCGGTCATGTTCTCTACGGCTGTTACTGAGATCCTCAATGACCCCATTGGCAAGAACATGTTCTTCCTCGAGATCGGGCCTCACTCGGCTCTGTCTGGTCCCCTGCGACAGATCGCAGCCGAAAAGTCGATGGCAGTTCCTTACGCCGCTGCTATGATCCGCAAGCAGAACTGCACCGAGTCCATGCTGACAGCGGTCGGCAAGCTCTTCTCTCAGAACGTCCCCGTCGACTTTGAAGCTTTGATGCCTGAGGGTGCCTGTCTTCCAGATCTGCCCCGATATCCCTGGAATCACGAAGAGAGTTACTGGTACGAGTCAAGGATCTCTAAGGAGTGGCGTCACCGTGGCCACCCATACCATGACCTCTTGGGCTTCCGAGTGGCAGAGAGCACCGATATGGAACCCACTTGGCGCAATCTACTCCACCTCGACAATGTTCCCTGGGTCCGCGATCATATCATCGGAGATAACGCCGTCTTCCCCTTTGCAGGTTACGTGGCCATGGTCGGGGAAGCTATCCGGCAGACTACTGGCGTGGAAGAGGCCTATGCTCTCCGTCATATCTTGGTCAACGCGGCACTGTTGCTCACTGAGGGTGCCCCCGTCGAGGTCATGACAACCTTCCGTCCTTACCGCCTGACAGACTCCCTTGACAGTTCTTGGTGGGAGTTCACGATTGCTTCTCATAATGGCCACGCCTGGACCAAGCACTGCACTGGACAGGTCAAGGCCCTCCCTGAGAGCCCGCTCGAGGGAGAGGCCCGAGAGGCTCTGCCCAGAGCGTTGGGTACACGGAAGTGCTATGAGACGATGCACAAGGCCGGTCTCAACTACGGTCGCCAGTTCCAGCGCCTCGAGGACATCACATCAGGGACTCTGGAGCAGATTGCCGCAGCCAAGGTGCTCAACAACAAGACTGGCGACGAGCACAACTACCACCTGCACCCAGTCATTATCGATGCTTGTCTGCAGCTTCTCAGTGTGGCCGCTACCAAGGGCTTCACGACCAAGCCTGTCATGTCGGTTCCCACTACGATTGAGAAGCTCGTCATCTACCGCACTGCCGGCGACGTCAACCTAGATGTCTCAGCTACTATGGGCCGATTTGGCTCCATTGCTGGTGAGGGTCGCGGCGTTGCAGATGGACACACCGTCCTCAAGATGGGCGGAGTTCGACTTGCTGCTCTCGACGATGGCGGCGCTGCTGAAGGCCGGACTGACCAAGCCACTACTCGGTATGAATGGGGACCTCATCTGGACTTTATGGATCCGACTTCTCTCATCACACCCGACTTTGATCAGGCCCTGTATACGCCAGGTCTTGAGGAGCTGACCCGCCTTTGCTTGCTTTACTCGCACCGACAGTTGGCTGGCGCCGAGACTACTGTCCCGCACATGCGAAAGTACCAAGACTGGGTGCACGACCAGCTGCGTGCTGCAGGCACCTCGACTTTCGGAGAAGGGGACGATGAAGATATTTTGGAGAGGATCACTGATCTTACTCAAGAACTGGCCAAAACCCGCGCTGCAGAGGTTGCCAATACCATGCTCAAGATCTGCTCCAACATCACTGGCATCTTTGACGGAAAGGCTGATGCCATGGACCTCATTCTCGCTGGTGATGGTCTCTCCAAGGTTTTTGAATTCCGAGATCACCTGAATAGGACCGAATTCCTTCACCACCTGGCCCACAGCAAGCCAAGTCTCAAGGTTCTCGAAATCGGTGCCGGCACAAGCGCCCCAACAGTAGACGCCTGGACAGATCTGTCATTCCCCGATGGCCGCATCTACTACTCCGAGTACACCATCACAGATCTCAGCACCAGTCTGTTGCTCGACACCAAGGAGCGAACAAAGGGCATCCCTAATATTCGTCATGCTGTGCTCAACCTTGGCGAGGATCCCACCAAGCAGGACTTTGCGGCAGGAGACTATGATCTTGTCATCGCAACCAACGCCATCCACGCCACCAAGTCCATTTCTGGGACCTTGAAGAATGTCCGAAAGCTCCTTCGCCCCAACGGCCGGCTTCTGCTCCAGGAGCTTAGCCCTTCTTCCAAGTGGCCCAACTACATCTTTGGTGTTCTGCCATGGTGGTGGTGCGGTGCCGCAGATGGCCGTGTCGAGGAACCCTATGTGTCTACCCAGAAGTGGGAAGATGAGCTGCTCGCTGCCGGGTTCGACAAGCCAACCATTGTGCCTGGCTCTGGAACGCCCCTGCAGGAGAACACCATCATCATTGCCAAGCCTCTGGTCGATCGAGAAACCACCGACAAGGCAGTGACTCTGCTCGGACCCCTGAACGATACCGTTACAAAGGCTCTCTCAGAGAAGCTGACTGCACAGGGTCTCGTTGTCGAGCACTGTAGCCCCGACACTGTCCCTACTCCAGGGCAAGACGTCCTTGTACTTCTGGAGAAGGATGAGCCGTTCTTTGAGAAAATTACCGCTCCTCAGTTCGACAACTTCAAAAAATTGGTCGAAGGAGCTGGAGATGCTGGTATCTTCTGGGTCACTCGCCCAAGCCAGATGCAGTGCCTGAACCCTGCCTACGCCCAAGTTGTCGGCGCGGCCCGCACAATCCGCAGTGAGATGGCGGTCAACTTTGCGACATGCGAGGTCGACGACGTCGATACCTCACTCGAGCAGATCACCAGTGTGTTCACACGATTCTTGGCCAGGGACAATGAACGCTGCGAGTGGCTGCACCCCGACTACGAGTACGCCATCAAGGACGGCCAGGTCAATATCGGAAGATACTATTCCTTCTCGCTGAGCCAGCAGCTATTGACGGCCAACCCTAGTGAGCCGATTGTACTTGACAGCAAGAAGCCCGGCTTGTTGAATGCTCTTAGCTGGAGCCGGAGAGTCGCCAAGCCACTGGTGGGCGATGATGTCGAAGTCAACATCTACGCTGGAGGTTTGAACTTTAGAGTAAGACCACCATTTCATGAAGCATAACTAAACCAAGCAGCTAACTTGGAACTCTAGGATGTCCTCAGTGCCAACGGCATTATTGAAGTTCCTGAAGAGGGATTCGGTCTGGAAGCAACCGGTGTTGTCGCCCGTCTTGGTCCAGATGTCAAGGATCTACAGGTCGGCGACCGTGTCATCCTCTTCAGTCGAGGCTCTTTCTCCACCTCCATCACCACCTCGGAGAAGCTCTGTGAGGTTATTCCTGATGATCTGAGCTTCGAAGATGGCGCTACGATGCCTTGTGTGTACGCCACTGCCATCTATTCCTTGATCGACATTGGTGGCCTCAAGCGCGGACAGGTATGAACTCCTTCATGACGGCGCACTCGTAAGCATCCATACTAACACATCATGTGCTTAGTCTGTTCTCATCCACAGCGCTTGTGGTGGTGTCGGCATCGCAGCTATCCAGATTGCACGCATGCTGGGGGCCGAGATTTATGTCACAGTCGGCAGCGAGGTCAAGGTCAAGTACCTCATGGATGTGTTCGGCATCCCACGTCACAGAATCTTCAACTCACGCAACGACTCATTCGTCGAGGGAGTTGCCCGTGAGACTGGCGGCGTTGGAGTCGATCTTGTCCTCAACTCGCTGTCTGGCGAGCTTCTTCACGCAACTTGGCGCTGTGTTGCTGAGTTCGGTAAGATGGTCGAGATTGGTAAGCGAGATCTCATGGGATCTGGAAAGCTCGATATGGATGTTTTTATGGCCAATCGCAGCTACTGCTGTGTCGATATGGACCAGATGTGTTTCAAGAGGAGAGCGATCTGCAAAGAGTGAGTGCATCACCTGCCAGCTGCTAAGCAACACATAACTAACAGGCTTAGACTTCTTAAGGCTGTCGTTCGCTACTACAAGGAAGGCCACATCGTCCCCATCAACCCGAACAAGGTGTTTGATGCGGACTCTGTGCAAGATGCCTTCCGATACATGCAACGAGGCTTACACATTGGAAAGATCGTCATCTCGATTCGAGAGGAGGATGGAGCCCTCAAGTTTGACCCCACCACTGCCACCAGACCCAAGGTTGTGGAGCTTGATAGCACAGCATCCTACCTTTTGATCGGAGGGCTGGGTGGCCTCGGTCGGTCAGTGTCACGATGGATGGTCGAGCACGGCGCCCGTCACTTGGTCTACCTCTCGCGAAGCGCTGGGACTCGTCCAAACGAACAAGCCCTGGTCCGCGAGTTGGAGAGCATGGGCTGCAATGTCCAGCTTGTCCAGGGAAGCGTGTCCGTCCTTGAAGAGGTTGCGAGGGCTATCGCAGCTGCGCCCAAGCTGAAGGGCATCCTGCAAATGTCCATGATTCTTCGAGACAACGCCGTTCCTCGAATGACATACGAAGACTGGACAACTGCTGTCGAGCCCAAGATTCAAGGAACATGGAACCTTCACCGAGCCTCCATGACTGCTGGCTGCGAGTTGGACTTTTTCCTGCTCTTCTCTTCCATCTCCGGTATCATCGGACAGCCAGGTCAAGCCAACTACTCCAGCGCAAGCGCATTCCTCGACAGCTTCGTGCAGTACCGCACAGACCGAGGCCTGCCCGCGTCGACCATCGACATTGGTGATGTCACTGATATTGGTGTCATTTCTGGCGATGACGGACTCAAGCGTGTCATGAAGCTGACAGGTGCTTACGGTATCAACGAGCAAGAGCTTTTGGATGCGATCGCCATGTCCATGAGTTTCTCCTCTACTACCGCCTCGTCCGAGATGCGTGGTCCGGCATCGACAGCTGTTACACACAACAACTTTGTTGTCGGCCTTGCCTCAGCCACTCCACTCGAAAGTGCAGACAACCGTTCCATCTGGCGCAAGGACATGCGGATGGCCATGTACCACAACACCAGCCTTGGAGCAAACGCGCGCTCCGGATCTTCCAACGACAGTCTCAACGCATTCCTCGGTAGTGTTCGACGAGATGCATCCAGACTCAAGGAGGGTGCGACTGCGACTACTCTGGCGCGCGAGATTGGAAAGAAGCTGCTCAGTCTGATCATGAAGCCCGAAGAGGACCTGGTGACGTCGACGCCCTTGGCCAACTTGGGCATGGACTCGCTGGTTGCTATTGAGATGAGGACCTGGTGGAGACAGACCTTTGGCTTCGATATCAGTGTCTTGGAGATTATGGGCATGGCTAGCCTGGATGCTCTAGGTAGTCACGCTGCTCAAGGCATGTTGAAGGCTCTGGAAGATGGACAGTGAGAGGGTAGTAGAAGCAACGGAAGATTGTCAACTCGAGGGAATTATTCCTTTTGTTTTGGGTCTAGAGAGGTATACATGTTTGGAGTTTTTGTTCTTTTCTATTGATAGACTGGGTATTTCTGTCGCCTGGTAACGGTTCAGTCGAGAGCTGGTATCTTGGCTTGTACGTATATACTCGACTCACTATTTCTATAATAACATGCCTTTACAAGACTTCAAAGTTCCATTCTCAGCTCCCTATTTGCAAGCCATATGGTTGGAATAGGAAAGTCCCGGTCGCGAACATCTGAAAGCTTCCTATTGAGATAAATATGCCTGACGATATGCTTCTGATGTGCTGTTTTACAGCATGATGATGTAAATGGATACCAATTTTGCACAGCATCACCAGGTTTGACGTCTCTCATGATAGCTGAGGCTTAGCTGCAAATAAATCACTTGCGACGGTAATCAGTGATGGATGCCTCAAATCGACCCACGGCACTCGCATTGCTTAAACAGAATGCCTATTAAGCCTTCCGATAGCCGAGAGCGAGGATGGCTACGCTCAAGGTGACGCGTTGTCCTGTTAAGCTCACACACTAGTAACACCACGCATGGCCACGGGATCCGGAACCCGGGCGGGCATTGGCCGTTGGGTCGCTCGGTTGGTGAGATGCAGCGAATCCCCGCCGGAGTCGGGATAAATCAGCCAGATTCGGGTGCCAAGGAGCCCGGGGATGGCACCACTTCTCTTTCACGCCACAATCCGTCGGCGTGATATAACTGCCGGATGATCGCCTCTAGTGCAGTAGATATCCACATCATCTCACGCTTAAACTGACATCACTGATATCATTACCATTTCATCAAATTATCTACACTATCCAGCCTCAATCATGGCATCGCCGGGTGACCTCCCATCCACCATGCGAGCCGCCCAATGGCGCTCCATCGCCGGCGGCATCGACAAGAACCTCAAGTTCACCAACGACGCAAAACTTCCCAAAAACGCCAACCCTCTACCCAAAGACCACACTCTCGTCAAGGTAGCCTATGCATCACTCAATCACCTCGATTATAAAGTCGCCGAGATGCCTCTCGGAAGCACCTTCATCAAGAAGCCAGTCACGCCCGGACTTGACTTTTCGGGCACCGTCGTTGCGAGCAATCTCAACAACCTCAAACCCGGACAACGCGTCTTGGGGAGGACCGAGCCTCCAACTGGTGGTACATTGGCAGAGTACGTGGTGGTGGGAAAGGCAGGAGTTGCCGCTCTGCTAGATGGTGTACCTCTAAGAGACGCAGCGTGTGTGGGCATCTGTGGCACGACAACTTTGCAATGCTTCGCACCATACGTGGGGCCCGACAAGAAGGTCCTCATCAACGGCGGTAGCGGCGGCGTTGGAACCTTCGCGATCCAAGTCGTCAAGGCTTTGGGTGGTCGTGTTACCGCTATCTCGTCGGGGGCCAACGCCGAACTGTGCAAGAGTCTTGGAGCCGACGAGGTCATTGACTACAAGTCTGAGGATATTGTTGCGGCGCTGAATCGAAGCGGTCAACAATATGATCACATCTTGGACACTGTCTTTGCCAACCCAAACATATACTGGCAGTGCCATCAATACCTCAAACCACAAGGGACATATGTTTCTGTCGGCCTGCCACCGACTTTCAAAACCTTCAAGACGCTTGCCGCTATTCACCTGCTTCCCAAGTGGCTCGGAGGAGGCCAAAGGAAGTTTGTGTTCCATTCGGTCACGGCAAACCCGGAGAACTTCACACAAGTTGCACAGTGGATTGCCGAAGGAAAGGTCAAGCCTGTCATTGAGGAGGAGTTCAGCTTGCAAAATGCTGGTAAAGCCTATCAAAAGCTCAAGGCTGGGGCCACCAGAGGAAAGTTGGTTGTGCGGGTCAGCGGGGAGCCTGACCAAGAGCAGTAGTTGTGGTCTGTGAAAAGCTCGGTGTAATGATTCTGTGGCGTTCTTTGTGTAGTTTTACTAATCCTCGTCTCATGTTATTTCAAGTGGGTGGTCCCAGTAACCGTGTAGTCAAAGAGTAGGCAATTTTCGTTCGAGGCTCTACGACAGAATGCTGCATTTTGATATAGAATTAACTGGTCATATTTTCCAAGGCGTCATAAACAATACACTATCTAGCAAAAGAGGTTCCTCGCAACCACTCCAACACGTCCTGTCCAAATTCGGTCGGCTTCTCGAGAAGCGCCCAGTGACCGCCTGGCCTTGTCACACTCTTCACATGTGGGAGATAGCCGGCGTCGATGTTGGCCTGTAGCGCATCGGTCCTACATACAAAGTCCTGCTCTCCGCCCCAGAAGAAGACCGGAACCTTGATAATCTTGGCCTCCTCGGGCACGAGCTTATCCGCCTTATTCTGCACATCCCACCTGAAGGCCTTGTACCAACAGCTCGGCGCGTCGAAACCGCTGCCATCTTTCTCAAATCGCTCCAAAAAGTCAGCCTTGTGATCGGCTGTTGCGTAAAGTAGAGTAGGTTGGGTGCGACCCTCAGTCACATATTTGCGCATTCCTCCAGGGCTAGTCCAATTCTCGATCCAGGTATGAGGGTCACCATGGGCCACGGTATAAACAGACTCGGCATTCTTGGCCATGATGCCTGGCGCGTCGTCGGCAGTAAAGAAATGCCAGTACTCATAGATACCATGTCCGTAGGTCTCTTTTGTACTCTTGTTTGTGGTATCGAGATCGAAGTTGCCAGACGGTGGGATATAAGCGACGTTGACAAGGATAACGCCAGATACTCGGGAGGGAAAGAAGTTGTAAAGACGCTGGCAGATGGCACTGCCCCAGTCGTGGCCGACTGAAATAACTTTGGATATCTTTTCAGCATCGAGAATCTCAATGACGTCAGCCGACATCAGGTTCCAGGCATAGGCGTCGAGGTTTGTAGGCTTGGATGTTCCGCCATAGCCTAGGTTATCCAGGGCGACAACACCGTATCCATTAGGAACGAGGTAGTTATTGATGAGACCGGCCCAGAGCCGTGAAGTGTCGGGCCAGCCGTGGAAGAGGACCAGGGTGGGCTTGGAGTCCTTGGCCGGGGAGGTATAATATGTGTAGGTAAAGCCCCGCGAGATCTGGAGGGACTTTTTGTCGAGTTTTGATAGATCCATGGCCGCCATGTTGAAAACGATTCACAAGCTTGAACCGTTTCCTCTGAGCTGGTGACTACGGGAGAGGCACCCAGTCCCTACATATACGAAAGCCTCAATACAGCTCTCCGACCAAGCCGGGCCCCGTACCAGGCCTCGGTTGAACGTGTGACGCAATTTGGGCAGATCGACAGGAGCTTGCGTCGGGGGCCACATCCCAACCTCGCCCGTGTCCCTAAAAGGCAATACACAGCGCTTCGCAAGTTGTGGTCCATGCACAAGCGTAACACTCCACTACCAGGAGATGGATGTTGGGTGGCAATACTGAACTGCCGGGGGGGTTGGAAAAAGACTTGTGCAATCCAAGTGTGAAGCCTAGCGCGCTTGGCCAGTGGCTGTAGGGCCAGTCGGTTTCTTCACAATTCGTTTATAGAGTTCTAACAAGAGAGTCGCTCAGTACGGGAGAGGGACTGCCCGCGAAAGCTAGTAACGGTGTCGAAACTCCACCAAAGCAGGGTACCCTGGGATAGCGGAAAGCTAATCTAGAGGTTTGCTGAGCGGACTCCCCCTGATACGCTGCGTTGTACGCTAACAGACTTTGTTCTGGGGCGTCGAAACTCACTACTGTACTAACTGCAACGGCGGTGTCGCCTCTCCGCACTTGAACGTCGGTAGTAATTCTACCGAGGCGTTTAGAGCGAGAAGAGGCGGCCGATGTGTTCCTAATCGGGGCATATCTAGGTATACAGCTTGGTAGCGGGGTAGATAAATTGCAACGTGTTGTTCATAGGTAAGATCAGATATTGATTTGACTGGAGATGCTTAGTCTAAATATCCGGCCGAAGTAATCGAGCCGGTGCACCACTTACGCTCCAGGTCCTCCCTCTTGTGCCATGAATATTGTTTCTCAAACAGGACATCCGCTTCAAAGCATCGTTCTTTGCTTTTGGCAGTTGCACAGATGCCCAGTTTCGAGACACCGATGCCTTGGCAATGCGACAAATCCTTCGTGTCTGGTTTACGCTTGTGTCGCGGTTAATTTCACCTTCAGGTGGAAAGGTTCCTGAGTAAGTGTAATTGCGACTGACTATAGAAGTGTCGAAGACCTCATCTCAATTCTGGAAGAAAACAATGTTGATACAGTCATTTCAGCTCTGGGTGGCCTCGCTCCGCCAGAGGCCGAAAAGGCTCTCATCCATGCCGCTGAAGCCTCGAGCGTCACACGGAGGTTCATCCCCAGTGTCTCTGGGATCAAGTACCGTCGAGAGTATGGTCTGGCCCCTTCTCGCTATGAGGGTTCATGTCTAACTGTTACTAGTCAAGCCTGGTTTCCTGCCGCTCAAGCTGAGCTGGCGGCAATGACCGAGCTGGAGGGGACGAGTCTCGAGCGGACTATTGTCTGCAATGGCTTCTTCCTCGACTACTGGAGAATGCCCAAAGCCAAGTCCTACCTCAGACCTCGCAACCTATATTGAGGCCCGGAGGAGCCGTCAGGATCGAGTATGTGGCGCCATCCGAAGTCGGCTCGGATGCAACGCTCGAGTGTTCACCACGGGGACACCCACGGCCCAGGGCATGATTAGTCACCTTAAAATCCGTTACGCCCCGTTGGAAACGCAATCTTTTACTTTAGACTTTAGCCAACTAACTCATCACTGATCTATGATTCCGGCCAGTCTATTAGGTGACAGATAGGTATCAAGCATCCCTGAAGCTAACACTAGCACACTAACAGCTTGATTTGGGACATGCAGAGGGGGCCAATAGAATGATTCTTCTGAACGTAGATCCTGCCTAGTACTAGTACTCGGTGTAACACCTGCCTACGTTCTTCCTCTGGTCCTTCTTCCAATGCACCACAGGGATATCCGGGGATTTAAACCCCGGCGGCGCAGCAACAACAACGGGTACAGCCTGGAGTATCGTGACAGCGAACGTAAAGTAAGCGGGTGCCGCAGGCTCATTCTCCATCTCCTTCGTTTCTGTAAGATACGAAGGCCGGATGCTGAGAACTGTTCGGGTTGAAGGACGACCTTCGATAGTGACGATGTATGTGTTGTCCGGCTCAATATGCTCAGGCCTCATTAGTGTGTCAAAGAAATATGTAATCGTGATGCTGATGAAAGGAGTGTCGTCTTCGAGATATCCCGTGGACGTATAAGTAATGCGGCCGGTCTCGCCCTTTTTGATTTTCATAACCGGCCGGGTGATGTCTTGCGGCGCGGCGAATACTTGCTTGTCGCCGCCAATCCTCGAAATCTTGACCCCAAATTCTTCGCCCAGGTGCTGGATCATTTGGTAGTTGTAATGCTTCTGATACCATATCGCGGGGCTGTTCTCGTCCGTTGTCTCATCCGGAACTCTTCCCAGGCCAATGACTTTCAACACGCCTGTATTTTTCTGATCGGCACAATCGAAATATTCCTCGATCTTGATTCGTTTAACATCGTTCGAAAGCCCTGTCAATAAGGTACTGAAGCGCTGTGTCATGAAGTCGGGGTTAAGGCCTCCTGCG
Organism: Fusarium decemcellulare; assembly: GCA_013266205.1. Classification (NCBI taxonomy): domain Eukaryota; kingdom Fungi; phylum Ascomycota; class Sordariomycetes; order Hypocreales; family Nectriaceae; genus Fusarium; species Fusarium decemcellulare. Next base: position 17,295 of record JAAGWO010000149.1, read on the forward strand.
TGAAAAGTTGCGCTTCCTCGTTGGCAAGCCGCCTTGATCTCGTCTCCGAAACCTTTATCCCGCGCTGGAAGGTAGCTGTACGGATGAGTCGTCAGGACATTTTTGCCTGCTTCAAGGAGCCTAGTGTAGGTCGACAGCGGAGGTGTCGATGGAGAATCAAGGGCCGTGTGAACCACGACATCGCAATCGATGGCCAAGAATTCTTCCCATCTGCGCGTTGCTTTGACACCAATCGGTTTGATACCGGCTAGTGTGCCTGCATCAACACCATCTTTTTGCTCTTGAAACACGAAAACTCCTACAATTTCAAACTCTGGCAGGCGACAAGCTTCGCGGATAATGATGCAGCCGGCGTCGCCAGGGCCAAAAACGCAGATCTTGTATGGAGCAGTCCGGCCGCCCATGGTGAATGATGCGAAGGTCTGCCTGGGGGACGAGTCTATGCGGTGAATAATGAAATATCTGGGATTCTCCATTCCAGGTTTGTCTTCAGCGCTATTAGATATACCCCGGAAGGGAACTGAGGCCCTCCGCGGGGACGGGACTAAAGTCACCCGGCCGGAACGACACTGAAACCCTCCGGCAAAAACGGGACTGTAATCCTCCCGGGGGAAGGGGCGGGGTTGCGTGCTTGGTAGAGTGTGTAGGCAAATTACTAGCTTTCCTAAATTAATAATATCTAGGTATAATTTTCCTTAACAGTCACAAGCTACCTTCTTCAATGTCCTGAAGATGTACAACTTGTCTCTCTACCTTTTAGCAGGGCTAGAAACCACGCTTCGCTACTCAATTCAATACGCCTTAGCTTCGGCTTGGAACTTAACGACAAGATGTTTTTAGAACCCTATACCTCAGCACAGCCGCCCACCCTCAGCATAATGCCATACACTGAAACGCTTATTTTCACCCTAGGATCCTGGGTTCCCTACGTTGCAGCTGTCGTATACGGTATATCTAACTGGCTTATCAATAATGACGCCACGTGCCTGCTCTTCGTCATCGGCGGTTCTCTGTGTGTCATTCCCGAGCCCTTACTCGACGCCCTGGTTCACTGCAGTTTTGCTCCAATGAACGATTTGACTTTCTTCTACCATCGGAATACCGGTATCCCTTGGTTTATGCTCGCTTCCTACGGCGCTTATAATGGCGGAATGTCATACTACTGGTATCGCAAGTTCCAGGACAAGGAAAACCCCATGACGAGACGTGGCCTTTGGAATTTGGTTGCAATCGCGTATCTCGCGGATTTCATCCTCGAGTACCCCGTCAACAATATTCCGTTGCAGGATTACTGGGGCTATCAACCATTCAAACTTCTGGGTATGCCATGGTATTTGCCCGCAGTCAATGCTGTCATGCCGCTCGTCATTGCTTCTCTTGTCAATATTCTTGGTGACAAAAACCTCAAAGGCTGGAAGAAATTGGCTGTCGTTCTCATCGTGCCGTCCGGTAATGTGCTGGGCACTAGCGCAACAGCCTGGCCAGTCTGGTATGCTTTGGATCTAGATACGGGTCCACTCGTTAGTGAGACGGCTGCCATGGTGTCATTCACACTGGTGGCAATTGCGGTCTGGATCATGTCTCTTCAATTCGAAAAGCCCGCGGACAAAGCCAAGATCCGCTAAAATAAAGTCTGAGAAACTGCCCTTGTGCAATCAGGCCTGTCCCATCGATAGAGCCAGGCTCAAACGGATTTCTACTGCAAATGGGATGAACTGCGATGGAGGCCTGAAGATGGAACGTACGCGAAACTGGTAATGCCAGACATGAGATTGACTTTTGTTGCCTGGCTGTACCTTCTTAATGGCATAGATTTATATTGAGTCAACGTTGAACGGATGGAGACAAATGAAATCGAGGAGATCTTTCAATATAGACATACATTTTGTACGTGGAATGCAATGTGAAAGCTCTGCCCTTGATGGGAATAAAGCACATAGATAGTAATAGTACGTGGAATACTTCACTCTATACGCCTTCTTTTTGTTAGATTCCTGAAATGAGGGCGCTGGAGGAGGAAGCCATCAACAAGCAAGGCCCGTGGCATAGTCGATACAGTGTTTTGTTGATGAGGCAGTCGAGTTGATATAGACTCCGATAGCTGCTGCTACATAATAATGATGAGATGAACCACGTTGATCGCAGTGACCAATTGAGGTCATATTATACTTATGATCACTCCCTTCGCCGTGGTGTTTTGCAGGCGGGCTTTATTTCTAGATGTTGCTCCCATTAATAGCTATCTTCTTCAGCTCACTGGCCCATGGCCTGATTGGAAGAGATATAAGAATCAGGGGGTGCGGTAGGGCTTGCAATTAATCATTATTCAATTGATAGATAGAACAGAGGCAGATTGCAAGCGTAGGTTAACTCCATGCTGCCTCCGCCGCGCGCTCTGCCAACAATTCATGAACCCTCTTCCCTGGATGCAAGGGATCATACCACACCTATAAGTCATTTAGTCATAATCGTATTCTGATCGTTGCATCAGAACCACTTACGCAATTCACGCCTTTCTTATCTGTGCAATTCGAGTTTGGAGCTCCAACAGATTGGGGATCAAGATAAGCATCCCAAAAGATATCTGATATCTCCAACAGGACAGATTTGCAGTCCTTGTGGGATTCTTTGAACGCCACGAAATTCTCGCGAAGAAAGCCGTTCCATCTCTCGATAGAATACAGAAGTTTCTCATAGTCATCTCCCAGGCGGTGTTTCTGCAGTCTAGGTACCAAGTTGATAGCTAGTCACTTGTCAGCATACTTCTAAGAGAGAAGAGGAACTTGGGACATCAAGCATACGGGGCACTTCGATTATGATGAATTTTCGAAATCCCAGATTGTACAAGTCGTTTGTCAGCTCGAATAAGCGTTTGACCACCTTCTCCAAAAGGTCGATAATATTAGGCTCAGTGAAAGTAACTCTCACATCGTTGACACCGAACCAGATGGCAGCAACCGCATTTTCGCCGTCCCATGCAGCATAGTCCGGACTATCGCCCATGCTCCCCTTAAAATGCCCAATCTGGTCAACGAAACTGGGAGCATCCGAGGGATGGGGGGTGATCATTTCTGAGTCTACCACGGAACCAGAGCGAGCAAAAATGTAGGCCAGAGATAGAGTGTAGTTGAATTCTGACACCATGTACATGATCCAATTCATACCGCCAGACGAGGTAATCCCTGGCCATTTCGGGTTTCCAATTGGGTTTTCTGCTGTGGGACCGGGCTGGGGCTCGATACCCGTCCTGTTGTATCGGAAGCCGCTCCTGGAAAACGAATCGCCGCTTGCATCTGTTAGCATACTGACTCGATTTCGATGAAAATTCCAACCACGCACAACGTAATTACAAACTGAGGACTGTCATCCTGGCCAATCGGAATCGGGGGATACAGCTTCGGTAGACGAGGTGATTCGAGCCAGAGCGGGATAGACAGGATCAGCAAGATTGCAAAGACGACAAAGGCCGTCGTCAACGGTTGAAACTTCATCCTGCCAGCCGTCCAGCAAGATGTTTCACAGAAACACAGAAATTTTCACATTTGGGGGTGAGCAGTTGTGAGCTTTCTTATCCCTTCTCGCCGATGTTTCATCCCTGAATGTGGCGGCGTTAGCCAATTCCAGCCAGCCTAATTCGAAGTTTTAGGCTTTTTACTGGCCAGACTTCTCCCTTCAGATCAATAGTGTCTCAGCCACTGGGCCAGCCGAAATGAGGAGCTGCGAAATTAAGCGCACGTTATGGCGCGTGCTCGAAGGTTAAAGGGACCTACCCGGGAGACTCCTTTTGAATTGATGGAAAACGCCTGTGATAAGAGGTAAGCCATTATTTGGGCTGTTTGTAATAATTCACATTGTTATAAAAGTTGAAACAGAGATCATTCCTTTTTTTATTAGGCTCAATACTTAATTTGGGTTTGTTGTGCTTGTTTGCGAAATAATACGGATTCGTCGCGAGTGTTGTTCGTCTAATTATGCTCTGATACTTGCAAGAGATTTTAATACCTACAATATGCTGTGTGATATCCCGTAGCAGGTGGTAGTGTATCTTAGTGTCTGTTTTTACCTACTAGAAGTTGCCTCAAATAAGGCCTTGATATACATGTAGGGATGATCTCCCTCCGGAAACGTCCCGTGAGCAAAGTCAATACCAAGAATTACAGAATGATCGCCTGCGGATTCAGATATGCAAACATTTCAATCCACGTCAGGCTTTCCTCGGACGACTTCTTCCAGATCGTCTCCAAGGCGGCAGTGACGGAGTGAACTGAGGCAAATCGAATCTCGTCATATATAAAAGTTGCTATGCCGCGAACCGCCCTTTGTTGCTTCGGACATTGAGAATGGGCACCGGCAATGCAGAGAGGCAGGACGGCGCAGTTGAGGATTTTGGATGGTCGCTTGATACTCGAGATGCAGTCTAGACAGGACTGGGTATGTTGCTGGACCAGAGCGTGGTTGGCAGGCAGGCCACAGACCCCTCGGTACAGGTAAATGAGTGCTGCGTGTTGAAACAGTCGAATTAGGCTATATGCTTGTGCCGACTCCGTATCAGGCTCTGAAGGTTCATTCGGGCTTGAAGGTGGTGAAGTAAGGTCCTCGAGTGCAAGAGGGGCGTATGTTGGTCGAAGAGCCTCCTCAAAGGTCCGGATTCGTTCGATGGAGAACTCCTCGCGCATATTTGTGGTGGCGTCCAGGTAGAAGGCCATATTTGAGATTTGCTGAAAGACGGATGACAGGGAGCAGTATCCCTTGATATCTTCTCCCCACCAGACGGGCCCCCTGTCTACGAGGTCCCAGATGACGGGTGAGAAAGAGGGTGCTTGTCCTGTGAGCATGGATCTTGTGAGATCTGCGGTTGCAAATTCTGATAATAGCATGTGAAGGGGATCTTGACCCGTCCCCAAGACGGCTGGCATGCCTCCGAGCTGTTGAACGATAGCCAAAACGCCATCTCGATGGCTCGAGGTAGATGCTGATGATTGCGCGCATTCCAGAAAACCGTCGTGGAAGTAGAGTAGTAGTACAGCAAAAAGCAGCGTCTGTAGGGGGCCGTTTTCTTTTGCACAACAATCGTTAACTTCCTCGCGAAGTGCCGAAAGACATTCCATGCGCTTCGCATTCAGGATGCTGCGGCTGTTTCGTCCATCCTGCAACCAGCGATGTGAGTCTGCTAGAACGCATGTGGCGAGGAGCACGACGCGATGCTCCAGAGCGACCAAGGTAGGAGGCGCGCACGGTTTCGTGGCCGTCGTTAGTAGCGGCCAGAACCGTCCGTGGAAGTAATCTAGCGATCGCTTTTCGTAGACGGCAAGAGAAGCAGCCAGCTGCTCATCCCGGCTGGGTATTTGATAGATGGCCGGGACTGTCACGGCTGGTCGCGTGCTCCATCGGATCAACCGGGTATTGTAGTCGCATGAAGCGCCCACCTTGGCGCATCTCGTGCAGACAGGTTTTGACAGGTCGCACTTGATCCGGCGCTTCTTGCAGGGCCAGCAAGAGCCTTCGACAACCCTGATTCGAGTTTTGCCCATAATAGGTTTGATGTTGGAGAACGATTCTGGGAACCCAGGATCCGGAGCGGTGCGACTGGTGGGTGGTGGAAGCGGAGGACAAGGAGTGCCGATAGCCCGTATCTTCTGCCACGAGTCCTTGGCTTGGCCTTCGTTCGTGCTCGGCGGATTGATGATTTTGTCGTCGCTGGTCAAACCCGGATGGTTCACCTTGATGATTGATATGAGTATGAATGACGGAGGTCAAGAGGAGGAGATCCACCGCAGCGCGGCAGTTGAACACCGGCGATTATGTATCTTGTGCAGAAAGCTAGCGATAACGGTAGGATATCACATCCTGGGGTTGCAGATATCAACACGATCCTTGGTCAGCTTCCGACAGCCCGCGCGGGGAAGCTGGGTCAAATTCTCGACTCTGATGGGCTGGGACCGTCACGTCAAAGGGCTCCACTGGAAAATGGGCAATCGACTTTCCCCATTGAGCTTAGTCGCAGGCACGCCAATCTCTGCGGTTGGGACTCTCGGGACGTTACCAAGGATTATGCGGGGGCGGCAGAGGCACGGGACCTGTTGGTAATTGAACGGTATAATTAAAAGAAAGCTTTCTTAATATTCAGGGTATCTTATTTGGGAAACCTGATGAATCAGATATGGTCACGTGACCCCATCCACAATCGCTCTCTCTGATCCTCTTCTTGTCTGGCAGCTAGCGTACCGTCTACCCTTGACACGATACAAGTTAAATACTGGTATTTAAGGGGATATAAATATTAGAACGCTGCAACTCAGGTTTATTATTACCTGCCTTCTTTGCTATTCATGTTATGTTATTTTCATAAAGTTTTTAAGATTTAGAAGCTGCACGTCTGGAGAGGGCGCCGTACCATGATTCCGGCTCGCGTGTAGATTCTTTGCAGATGTTTTACTTCAATTTAAATGTTAAACTTTGCAAATATAAACCGGCACAAAGGATGAGCACGGCTTGAAGCGTATCGTAAATATTCGGAATAAACTACTTTGATACCCTACAGAGACTGAAACGTACGGCATAGCGAGAAGAAGCCACGCTTCATGAACCGTCGAGGATGCTCGATGTTGCAAAGGAGCACGATCCCTGTTATTCAAGAGCTCGCAACTCATCGGGGAGTTAGCCGGCCTAGGTATGTTCGGTACCAAGACCACTCGGCACGCTCGGAGCAGGCTGTTCGGCTTCTGGAGCACCCGTCCCCGGTGGCGTAAGCCTCATCTGCAAGCTTGTGGTGGCCGTCAGGTTTTTAAGAGTGCGGGGAAGGTCCGAGCCCGTCGTCTGATCCTCTTTGCTTCCTTGAGTCATGGCGGTTTCAAGGCACCGTGTGCGCCGCCACAAGTCTTGCACTAATCCCTCTGACTCGGCTCGTCTCAAGCTTCTGGGAAACTACGGCTGAATGAAGCATGGCTGGCATCGACTCTGGCCAGAGCTAATGCGGGTTGACAGCCACAGCACAGAACTAATCATAGGTTTTGAGCGGCTCTAGGCTCAATCGCGTTGAGTTGATCGTACAGCCCAGGGGCTGACAGGCTAGCCAAGCACAAGCCGGTTACATGGTAGCTCCGGTGTCAGACAATGACTCGCCGCGCTTACAATTTGCTTTGAGGCAATCACGCTTCTCCGTTTGCAAACTGTTCCCTTGTCTAATAGTCGCCCTTTCTGATCAATGACGAGAACCAATACAGTTGAGGTGGCATGGCGGCCAGTCAGAGAGAGCGAGGTTCAATCCACGACAAGCCTGCACTTCCCTACAGCGGCCGCCCGGGCCTCGATCGCGCCACAACTAATTAAGTATGCCCATTGACCCGTCAGATCGGGCATCACTGTCCCGCATTTCAGAATTTAATCGCCAAGTGCCCGCTGCAATGAATTCCGTCCGTCCCGGCAGGGGGAACACCATCGCTCTTTTCGCAAACTTCTCGACAACTACGTGGGCTCCATCTGTTGCACCATCATTGGGTCCTCAACAATGGGCGACGAAGTCCATGCCCAGCCTTCCATAGGCTTGAACCCTCGCAGTATACCCCTCGACGAGCTGCCAACGAACCCGTTACAGCAACGCCTGATTGTCATCAACTTCCTCGTGACGGCTCTGGCATTTCTCTTTTGGGCTCTCCGCATTTATTCGAAACACACAGCTAAGCAACTGGGAATTGGTATGTGCTTGCCGATATTCTGAAAAGCCTTGACCACAGGCTTCCTTAGCCGGGCCACTGTTGACAAACAACGGTTTAGACGACTGGTTGATAACAGCTGCTATGGTATGGACCAATCCATTTACCGGTACTGGTCATCTCATAGAGTTTCATCCTTACTAAATAACTCTGACTGACAGGCCTTCTCCATTGGACTGGCTCCGGTTACCTATCTATGTGAGTCCCGAGTCACTCGAAGCAGGGTGATTGTCCTGGATTCATTTCTGACCTTGGTCTAATATCCTTTCTATAAGACTTCCGCTACTGTTATACTGGCTTCCCGCAGGCATGGATTCCCGAGACTCGTGACATGGAACGAGCCCTCTTCTTCAACTGGATGATGCAAATCTTTTATAACCCTATACTAGGTCTCGTCAAAGCATCAGCCTTGGTATTTCTCCACCGTCTTGGAGGGCATAGCCGGAGCATAAGCCGGAGCATACAGGGGCTTGGCTTTCTGAACTTGGCCTTAATGATCGCCGTCTTCTTAACTGTCATCTTCCAGACCACACCCATCAACGCCTACTGGGATCTAACAGTCGAGAGGAAGCGACAGATTGACGGACCGGCATTCTATGTTACGTCTGCGATCATCACCATTGTTACAGATGTTCTTGTTCTTATTATTCCCTTCCCCTTGATTCTCGGACTCAACATGCGTGTGGCAACCAAGATCGGCATACTGGTGGTCCTACTTCTGGGCGGCGTGTAAGTACTCTACCTCGAAGCGGTCACCCTCAAGTCTGATTAGCCGTGTAGTGTCACCGTGGTGGGCATCGTTCGAGTCTACATATTCCACAGGACCTTCTACGATTCTTCCTACGACGCATCGGACAGCCTCAACAACTGTCTCAGTGCAGTCGAGGTGAATCTGGCTATTATGGCCGCGTCTGGTCCCGCCTTTCGACTTCTTCTAGGACGCGTGTTCCCAGGGCTTTTCACGACTCATGCTGGCGCAAGCGCCGAAATTCCCTCAGGTTATGGCGGTGCTCCCAAGAGTATGAGCCGTGCTGTTGACACTGAAACGTTCCGACTCGGGAAGTTGTCAACCAACAAACACCATTCTGTGGTTCTTGGACGATCCCCAAATACCAGTGAGGAAGAGATCATGACGTACAATGGGATCATGCGGACCACTCAGGTAGTTTGAGCTTATAGAAACTCGGTAGAGTGTAAAGTTTAGCATCGCGGTAAATAATTCAATAATTCTGACTAGTATTATGCTTCCCATGTGCAATGTGGCATTAAATATGCTATGCTGACATTTCTAAAAGCCGGAGGACCCGAGATATTTGTATAGAGGTCGCGTTGCAATTTGCGTGGTAGGAACTAGCTAGGTGAGGGTATGAGTATAATTGATTGCAGTGAAATGAGGAATCGGACACTGCCAGAGCTGGTAGTGTGTCGCCCGATCTTGATGAATTAGGCCCGAGAACTTGGGTCCGACATTCCCCGGGTCGCCGTTCTTATCAGGAATTAAGGTAATTATGGGGTATGGTGTGGCATGCCTTGGCCACGTGAGATTGATCCTTTATGCTTCTCGGTATCGCGGTACCTTGCATGACACTATATATGGAACAACCTTAAACCCGGATCGAGGCGGCTATGACGAACCCGGTGATGTGGAAATGGGGATTGATTTAGTTGAAACTGTCGATCATTGAGTTAGACGACGAGCTGAATAGGGCCTATTTAATTCCTCCAACGGCTTTATTCACTGGCTTGCGCAACCCGTGATTGGCTAGCATATCATAAAGGCAGAGAGCCCCGACCGAAAACTCTCTAAGTGAGGCGAGTTTTAGCATAGCGCATTTCACGACAGAAAAGGACGCCGTAAACTTTTGTCTCCGCTGGTTAAGAAAAGATTTGCAAAAAGTAGATCACATATGAATAGCAGAGACACGGTTACGTAGAGTTACGCAGCTACTCTCATCCAAAGCATTACTATTACTAAATTGACTTTTCTGCCTGCGGCAGCAAACGTCAGCTTCCAAACTGAAGAAGACATTTTTTACGCAACAGAGCATCTCAACAAACTCAACACTCCATCGCACCAAACTTTGTTCAATTTTCAACGCAAGATGGCCCTGACACTTGGAGATGCTACAAGTCATTACTTGGACATGAACCAAGCCCGTGTGAGAAGTGGATGAAAGTGCATTTCAACGGTATTTTTATGTAGATCATGAAGTGATATGTACAGGTCGTTATATATACGTAACAGATATAGACATGAGGAAGCCAAAGGCCGGATCAACTAGTCAAGTCGGGGAAGCTCTCCCTTCTCCTGGGCTTCTTCAACAAGCTGGTTGTAGATGGCCACCTTCTCCTCGTACTCCTTGACAAGCTCGCTATCGGCGCGCTTGCCAGGAGTAGCGTCGTCACCACCAAAGGCTCGGACAGCAGCGTAGTAGACGTCCGCCAAGGCCTTGCAGACGCCGACAGTGCTGGTAGAGTTGCACTGGTAGTAGAGGCTGTGAGGAATTAGCATGAGGAACCCGCATTTCAAGGACGATGCAACAGCGCGGAGCACGCGGATGCAAGGGTGGGTCTACTCACTCGGTCTTGAAGTTGTCGTCAATTCGCTTCTTGTTGCTCACAGTGAAGCGGGTCTGGGCACGGTAGTTGTGGTAACCAAAGTCGTGTCGGTTGCAGGCGGGGATGAAGGGGAAACCGAAAGGGTTGTCGGGAGAGGAAGTGCAACCATCCGAGTCCCAGATGAGAGTGGGAGGGTCCCGGGCATTACGACGGGCAGTAAAGGTGGGCAGAGTCACGCTGAAGAGCAGCTGATCAGTGACGGTGTTGGCGCTCTGGCGCTTCGAGACAGAAGCGTCCTTGTCGCCAGCAGGCAGGGCAAAAGCCGCTGGGACGAGTGTAGCGAAGAAGAGGTTGAACTTCATATTGACTGAGACCGTTGTGGTGACTGAAAAGCTGCCTGTCCGTGTCCAGTCTCGACGGAATGACGATACGATGAGCTCTATTTATTATTTTTCGAGGCCATGTCTTAATACGCGGAATAATACCGCCGAATTACATTGCTGTATGGCTCTGTGTAAATGTTTCGCTGTAGATCACATCGGCCGATACCTGCCCAATCAGGAAATGATCAGAGACAAAATGCAGTTGCCAAGGTCACGCACCTCAGCTTTGTCTAATGATTTGCCGTCTGTCCGCCAAGCCCTCCGTTGACCGGCGGCAGACAAGTCTCAGATGTGGACTGACGAGGCTTCCCTGTTTGTGCGGAGCCGGGCGTGGGTAGCGCATGGCCGGATGACGGGCTTGGATTGGAAGGTTTGGCTTAGAATGGGTCGAGCGCCGTGCGGGGACGGACACCTCGCGGTAGCTAATCGAGTAAGGCTCGATGCGCGAATGGCTGGGGTTGCAGTCGACCGTTTTCTAGGCGCGGCAGAATAGTCTCAATCAGGAATGTGCCGTTGAGGATAGTGACGGAGTATGCTCGAAGGGCGTTATTCCGTGCCATGCTCAAGCACGTGGAAATCACAACTTCAACAACAAGCGAGGTAACTTTAAATCAGCTGCAGACGTAACACAATGGAGTAGTCGAGCCGAAGAATCCGGGGTAAACTAGCCAGTAATTACTATCTAGCTCTGGGCTGTCAAACTCTGATTTCGTCAAAGGCCCGGATGATGCGGGCAATGCCTTCTTGGGCATAAGTGTCGGGCTCGACAATCGAGTTGGGCAACTTGAATACCAAATTCATGGGGTTCTTGATTCTGTATTTTGGCCAAATAATTTCAGCTGCACATCATGTTTGCTGTCAACACTTTTCTTTTAATCGTTGGTTGTTCTCTGTGCTCACCGTGGTCGTGGTTGGGAGTAAGAGTGTTAATAAAACTTATCCACATTCGCGTCATCTGTATACTCAGTTGCTCGAGCTGACGGGCAATCTCGATAGACTCGGCAGTAAACGGATTAATGTCATAACCACCCCCGACGAGATTCTTAAAGACAAAAGCCACCTCTTGATAGTGAGAGGCCCCGAGTACCTCTGGAGAAATGCCATTGGGCACAACATCAAAGCGGTAGCTGTAGGTAGGAACACCATACTGGCTCCAGACTTGCGTTGAAAACCGCCTTCCAGCAGTAAAGAGGAAATCACCAACATAAATTGATGCTTGGCCGTACAAGGAACCAAATGTCGAGTTGGGTGTGACCTGGACGGTTCCCAAGAGACTCTGTACCTCGCCTGGTGATAATAGCCGGGTGTACACATCTGCAAGACGTTGGGCAGTCGAGCTTTTGAGACCTTTCACGGCATCCAAGCCCTTGACAAGAGCGACAAAGTCAGATGAGCTGTTGACTAAGCGGCCAGTCACAGATGCTAAAGCAGTCCCCTCGTTCTTGTTACTCCCAATAAGTAGCGGTACCTTGGCAAACCTGCCCCGTCTCAACGATCGAGACTGGATATCTGGCACGAGTGCGCCGTCAATGACAGGATTGAAAGATAACTGTCGAAAGGTATTATCTAACAACTCTACCGGCGTGTCTCGCAGGCAGTTCAGGGTGTTTTTGGAGCCTAGACAGCCGGTTGCGTTAAGGACAAAATTGCAGGTGACCTCCTGTTCTTCCAAAGTCAAGGGTCCAACTGGACTGATTACGCCGCCACTCTGAGCAATTGCAGCCCGAAATAGGCCTTTGTTTTGACCACCGTAGGCTAGAAGATGATAGCCGACCGATAATGCACCGGAGGACTCTCCTTGGATAGTCACCTTCTTTGGATCTCCACCAAATGCTTCAATATTTTCATTCACCCAGCGGAGAGCCAGCCGCTGGTCCTGGAGGCCCAAGTTGGCAGTTCCGGATGAGTTTACAGCATGGCCTCCCAGGAACCCCCAGCCCGATAGTCGGTAGTTGATGCTGACTCCGATGATGGGCATGCCCATCTTGACCGATTCGTCGACAATAAATGACATATTATATCGCGGGTCACCGCTGCCGCCGTCCTGCAACCCACCGCCATGGATCCAGAACAGGACAGGGAGTTTGGAGCCACCATGACAATTCGATGGTCTGACAATGTTTAATGTCAAACAGTCCTCGCTGTGCCGAAATCGAAAGTTTTGTTGCGTAAAGCCGGGCAGCGAGAGGGGAACGCCGCGGCAGAAGGGACCATATTCATTTGCAGATAGCGTGCCGTTTTCCCAATATTTGTCGAGCGCTCGGGGTCTTTGGAAACGAAGAGAATTGACTGGTGGCTGAGCATATGGGATACCGAGGAAATGGTCCTGTCGAAGCTCTTGATTCCGCGTTCCGAGTATGGTCCCATTCTGAATGCTAACTCGAGGCATTGGCGCATCTGGCCACAACGGCGTACCGCTCACGGTATGAAACGTCAACAGGCCTATAAGCCAGGACAAGGCGATTGCCACTGGTCTCATGGTGGAAAAAGGGTGTTGGATAATAATTTGGTAAAAAAGTCTTTGATGAGAGATATGAACAAGCAGTAGCATAGTCACATGCTGCGGTGGGTTCTATTTATCTAGCTTTACATTCTATCATCCCGAGCCGTAGATTGGTAAACTTGGCTTTAACACGTTTGTAATTGAGTTTGGCGCTGGTAACGAGTAATTAAACACTGGTGGAGCAAAACGAAGCACTGGCGGTAATTGTGCCTGACAGAAGACGTACGATGAAAGTCCGCTGTCAAGTCCGCTCCAAAGTCCGCCAGCTCATCAAGTCCCCTGAGCCTGGGCAAGTGCTTCTGTTAAGTGAGCTCACAGCATCAAAACACACATAGAATGGCGTTTCATGAAGACAGGCCGCAAATTTGATGAGCCGGCCGTGGACTCCCTCACCTGTTCCCCTCCGCCCCGAGGTTTGCATGCAAGAGTAGAACTATACTGTGCATCTAGGTGTTAAAGACTACTACTGTGCGCGCGAAGGTCTGTTACTATGTACTGCAGAATGAATTTTAGAAGCCGCAACATTTATATTTTTTTCATATTGCAAAACATGCTCGCGTGATACCAGAGCCATCAAGTGACGCCTCAACAAGAATTGAGGAGGGTTCGACTGCTTTGACCTGTTTAGCTGGCTAACGCAGCGATTCTGGCTTGTGAAAGATGTTTAGGTCCCAGCTGGCCATGTCATATTTGAGCCAGTCTAGGTGGCAGAGGTTATTCATTCTCGTGTCGATGGCAAGTCGCAACAACAGCACCTGTTTTTTGCTTCAATGGCCGCATTTGATTAATGGGACTAGCCACAAGACTGCTTTGGCGCCCGTGATTACAGTAATGCATTAGTCCTACTGGTTAGTTTGGTCAGTCATCCACCGTGGTGCCAAGGCCAGAAAGGCTGCAGGGATGGTGAAAAACGATCACAGAAAGCAGTGCAGTCAGTCCATGAAGCCCAGGCTGAGAAAGACGAGTTGACGAGGAACTGAAATGCTGGGGACTAGGCGGTTTAAGCATTCAATTCAACAGCTCCCCAGCCGGCTTCGGGGCCGCTTACGGGCCCGAAACTAGCACGACAAGCAATGCACGGGCCTAGGGCAGCTTCTATTCTCATCCTTCCAGCCCTGTAACGTCTTAGCCGATGGCTCAATGTGGAGTCTCTTCAAGCTCAGCTTCCCCATAGCACGCGTCTGATGTCTTGGCTTGCGGCTCACCAACCGACTCATGGACTCAGTTTCTGTCGTGAGGCGTAGTTAGTAACAGCCTAGACCTACGCAGGACCATGCCCCTTGCATTAGCTTAGGTCCCTGAAATAGCCCAAGTCGTATAGATACGGAGCAGCTTCAATGACTCCTTGGCACAGATTATTTAATGACAGAAAACCCCCAGCTATGACGGTGCAGACACCAGAATCAGTTCTCAGCGCTTCTATTATACATCTTATACTTGCTTCCCAGGCTTAAATAACAGTTGCCACGGCTGAATAGTGGTTGACTGGTATTGCCAACGTCTCTTCTACCTCATACCTCGACACTTGGAACGAAACCACATCGTCTTAAGCTACATCTAGCTCTTCTATCACCATGTATGGCACAGGCGGCAATGACCAACCCTACCACAGAGGATATCAGCTTCAAGACCTCGATCCGGATATCGCTGTGAGTGGTGCTGACTTCAACTTTCCCAGTGTTATCCTCTAACCCTTATTTGCAGTCCTACCCTCCTAGCCCTAGCCAGGATGGGTACGACCGCCCTCGTTCTACGAACGGATCCCGCATCGACGCAAACGATGACGACCGACTGAATATTCCATTTCATGCGAATTCACCCATCCCTACAGGTATGCGTGATCGGACCCCAAGCCCTTCGTCCAGCTACTACTCGCTGCCACCCGCCGGAGCTGGCGCCAACGACCCAAGGAGCTTCAGTCAAATTTCTCTCGGCGAGGGGTTCGGCTATGTGCGGCCTCCTTCTGCTTACAGCGATCCGGAGGAAAGCTGGATCCAGAGGCAGCAACAGCCCAAAGTCACTACAGCCACTGCCGACGGACTCAAGCGCAAGCCAACTCGCAGGATCAAGTTGGTCCAAGGCTCAGTACTCAGCGCGACCTATCCCGTCCCCAGCGCCATCGTAAACGCCGCAAGTCCGCAGTACCGAGACAAAGAAGAGTTCACACACATGCGCTACACAGCGGCCACTTGCGACCCAAACGACTTTACCATCAGGAACGGGTATAACCTACGGCCTCACATGCACAATCGGCATACGGAGCTGCTCGTCGCTATTACCTATTATAACGAGGATAGAATATTGCTTTCCCGTACCCTCCATGGAGTCATGCAAAATACCCGCGACATCTGCAACCTAAAGAAGTCAAAGTTCTGGGGCACGGGTGGCCCAGCCTGGGAGAAGATTGTCATTTGCCTCGTCTTCGATGGCATCGATAAGGCCAACAAGAGTACCCTCGATGTATTAGCTACGCTTGGCGTGTATCAAGACGGCGTGTTGAAGAGGGATGTCAATGGAAACGAAACTGTGGCTCATATCTTCGAGTTCACCACCCAGCTGTCCATTTCCCCGAATCAGCAACTGATCCGGCCAAGTCTCAATGCTGACGACCCAAAGATTTTTCCGCCGGCCCAAATCATATTTTGTCTCAAGCAGAAAAACACAAAGAAGATCAACTCACACCGCTGGTTATTTAATGCCTTTGGGCGGATATTGAACCCCATTAACCCATCTTGCTTCTTCACTGGCTAAAAAGCCCACAACGTAGGCGACATCCTCAGGAGTGCTAATTTTCTTTGCAGCGGTGAACTCCTGAATCTGAGCTTCTAAAACCTCTGGCGGAAAGTTTTGTTTTGCCGTAGCGTAGGCATCTGTCTCAGTCAGGCCTACGGTAACACTTGTAAAGGTTGCCCCCTTTGACAGCGCAAATGTTTTGGCCAGGGACCGAGTCACACTGTCCAGGGCCGCTTTGCTGGCACCGTAGGTGATGATGGGATCGGGGTTGCCCGCCTTGGCCGACATGCTAGAGATATTGATGACACGGCCGCCGTGCTCGGGAAGATGAGCCAAGACGGCGTTGGTGATGGACATGGCGGCGAAAACATTGCCTTGCATCACCTTGGTGAAAACGTCGATGGTCGTGTCAGCAAAGGATTGGGCGATGCTCGGATCGGTAATAACGGCGTTATTGACAAGAATGTCGATTGTTGACGTGCCAAGTCCCTGTAGAGCTTGGTCTACCACGACGGGGCCGAATTGCGGATCAAGAACGTCGGCTTGGATGGCCACGGTTTGGCCCACACCTAGACGACGGCACTCTTCAAGAGTGACTTGTGCGGCTGCGCTGTTTGAAGCGTACGTGATTGCCAGCTTTTCCAGGCCCTTTCTTGCAGAGTGAATGGCGATAGCGCGGCCAATGCCCCGGGATCCCCCGGTGACAATGGCTGCCTAGGTTGCCAGCGAGGGACCAGGGCTGCTGAGAAGGTGTTGACATTGCGGAAGGCTGAGGGTAGTTGGAATAAAACTCAAGTCTTTGAGAGAAGTCGGGCATATGTAAAACAACCCCGAACATCCACATTTCATCAACCATCTTAAGACACTCTCAAGGGTTAGTAGCCGGGTTGCTCATAGAGCCCGAGCCGATTGTGGGGCCGGTTTTGAGGACTTGTGACCCACAGCTCCGCAGACCGGGCCAGCCCGCAAGGCGGTCGGCCCCTGTTGCGCCTGCTGTACTGTAATTTGGAATTGTCGGGTTTTCCATTTCCGTAAATAAATGAAAAGTAGGTACAAAGCGCTATACAAAGTGAAGGTAGTCTATTAGCCGAGTGCAGCAAGGACCTCCTTCAATCCTCCGTTGGCAGTGCATCAAAAACTGAGAAATTCTCCAGCCAACGTGTCTCTCATGATGTTCTCCCAGAAATCCTGACTGCCTGGGAACACAACCTGATGGGCCTCCGCTGCACTTAGCTCTAAACTTCCATCGTCTGTCGTGGCCACACGACGCACGATATCCCCAATATCCGCTTCAATATCAAGCGAATGATCTGAGCAATCCTCTAGGTTCATCAAAGCAGTAAGCAATTTCACACCTCGCCGTGCAATAGAACTAAACTGCCCCTCCTGGCTAATAAAATCCTTTCCGAATTCGATATATTGACGAATTTTTGTCGAGTCATAAGTAAGAGCATTTTCCGACTTGAACAGTAAAGCAAGGACAAGAGTGATGCAGCAGCTAACGACATGGGTTAAAGTAGTCCACATCCTACGGCTGATACGAGACTCCAGGGTGTCGGGCCAGCGTCGGATTGACTCGATACTTCGTTCTGCAATTGCAATACAGGACAGCTATCGTACGGTCAATTAGCAGCATAGAATAGGGACTGAGGTATGACCATACCTGAGAGAAAGCAAAACGTCTGTCGCGAAAGCTGGATAGTTGGAAATGGCGATGGACCGCCAAGATCTTTGCAAGGGATCAGAAACAACTCTGACAATATGCTTTCAGTCGGAGGTTCAATTTGTGCTTACTTTATGGGCGGTACAGATAAGGACCATGCCTGGCATCAACCCAATGGGAAAAGAGTTGAGCATCGGTTGATCAAGTTGGATATCTTCTACTTCGCGCAAGGCCAATGGCCAGGATGAATAAAGATCTTTTATTTCTCGATCAGCCCGTATGGCTTGATCATATAGTTTCAGAATCCTGTCGGGGTCTTCGCCGGGATATCCTACTCCGAACACGCGATCTTGATGCTTCCAAACAAGGACAGCAACTAAGACATCATTAGTCAAGACCTTCTCTTGGAATAGGCCTAGTGCTACTCACGTTGGTTTAGACAATTCGTCCAACTGCTCGAAGTACACACGTCGTCGGGTTGAGAGACAATAGCTCCGTTCTGTATCATCCGCTCTGGGTCATCAAATGCATTTGCAGGCATTGGAGTGTTGAATTGAGCTAGATGAATTTGACAGGTGTTTTGAAAGGGAATTTGAAGCCAATCGTATCTGACAAGGAACCACCATACGCGTTTCCGCACTTCTCTGTCAATGACATTCTGGACATCGCCTTTGACTGATGTCGTTCCGGGGCGATCGGCTCCAAGTCGATGAAGATTGAGACACTGCGAGATACGTATTGCGGTGGAAATGAGAACACATATGAGGTCCGATTTGTCGAAGTTGTGAGCCACCTGCATCAAGAGACAAATGGCTTGCACAGAAGTCAACTTGTGTTCATCCATAAATCCACCCTTGAACAGGACCTCTATGCTTTTGTCGAAAAGAAGGCGAGATGTTTTCATATCGGCTATTATTGTGATATCAGTGGTAGTCATCCACTACGCATCTTGAATAAGACTGACCATGTATTGGCTGTGGCAGTGACGCGAGATATCCACTGTTAATATGATAGACGGTTTGCTGTATTGTCAAGGTCAGCGAATAATTAAACTCAAAATAAGACCTTCAATAACACGAACAGAGAGCAATGCGTAGTACAACGCTAGCCAGGAACAGTCGCATTCCATTTGCATCAAGTTGTTGTCAAACTCTTGTCGAAAAGTAGGCAAGTTAACGACATTGTGCATCCAAGTGAGGTGTGCTTGATGAAGAGCCAATAGCATCCGAGCATCCTCCGGAGAAAAGAACGGATCCCATTGTTCCCCATGGTCGTGGCGACTCGAGAATGTGGGAGTAGATTGAGGAACAGACTCTTTTCCAGAGAACCTGTTCAGAACGTTTCTGCGGCCATGGGCCAAAAACTCTAGGGCAGCAGCCGCCTCGTTGGTAAGGCGGCTATCAGCTGTATGTGCTGATGTCAATATCTGTATAAGTTTTTGATTGGTGATTTCCTGTATAGCATTGTCAAACACGCCGGGGGGTTCTCTGCTGGGAGGGGGAACAACTGCCGATGACACAACGGGCTCAATGCTAGCACCGACGACGCTGGCCTGTATTGTAGCCGGGTCTGGCGCCGGAGTCGTGAATGGAAGACTGTGCTCTTTGGCTGTGTCGGGCGATACCGAAGTGTCTTCCGATAAAGCCGAGGGCGACGCTGTTCCGTTCGTGGGACGGGTTCTGCGAGAAGCTCCTCTGCGAGTGACGACAGCGACTTGCTCACGCCGGCAAGAGGATGCCTTGTTCTGGCGGATACATGTCTCACAAGGTATAGTCTTTGAGCATCGTATCTTGCGGCGCACGCATGCCGTGCAGGCTAGGACTGAGCGCTGGCTGTTTCTCACTGGCCCTGGAGCTGGCATGATGGGTCTGAATGGTTGCCTGAGCAAGATTGTCCTCGTGGCCTCCTGTTTGTCTGGCACGGCCGAGATAATGATTGCCGTTGTCGGACGTGATGAGTTGGACCCACGTAGGATCGACGTCTTGCCCCTCCCATCCTCGGCCGAGAATCTCCAACCCTCACCGACCAGAGTCTTGATTAGCGGTGACAAATCAAAGTGGGCCCTGAAAACTCGTCCGCGTCTTCCATTTCCGCTGCAGGGTGATCGTATTCTCGGCCGCCGAGATACGGAACGTTGTGGGCTTAGTTGGCTCGTTGCAGAAGGCGATAACTACGCTCCTTGAAGATAAGTAGACAGAAAGATTGAAGGCACAAGAAATATTAGTTCTAGAGTGCTGAGTGGGCAGTAGCTATGTCCAGTGCCAACGGCGCCAAGTCTCCTGCCGTGGCTTCTGTCGTCTCATCGCAAGTCAGGGCGCTCCTGGCCCATTGGCCAAGACAGTAGCCGACTGCGACATGGATAATGAAGCCACAACGATCAGGTAAATAATTTCATCAGAGGACAGGGTGAAATCGCGTAATACGAGTCTCATGGGTAATTTTATTCCACAACGACGTCTACATTGCCAACAAAGTGTCTGGAACTCGTTCCAATAGAACACCTGTAAACACCCCCATCAACCCGCCATTTGCCCCCAGAGCCGGGGCCACCTTTGCCGTCGACGTCAAACCAGGCTACTGCATCGCTCCCAAGCTCGATGCGCACCGTCCTTGCCTCGTGGCTTGGAACGAAAACTTTGGAAAAGCCAACCAGCGACCTGGGAGCCACCTGTCTACCCTTGTCTTGGATCGCTGGGGATGAAGTCATGTATACCTGCACCACCTCGGCTCCATCCTTGTCGCCTGTGTTCTTGAGATTGGCTGTGATGAATGCAGTCGAACCGCTGCTTGCGCCGATCTTGCCTTCGACCTTGATGTCAGATATGGTAAATGATGTATACGATAGTCCAAAGCCAAACGGCCAAAGCGTCTCCAAGCCATTGGCATCAAACCATCTGTATCCTACCAAGATACCTTCCCCAAACTCGGCGTAATCGTTTGAAACATCACCCGGGAACCACTGGGCTGAGCCGTGACCTTCCAGTTTTCGTGGAAACGTGATGGGAAGCTTGCCGCTTGGATTCACTTTACCAAACAGTACATCAGCAATGGCATTCCCATTTTCTTGGCCTTGATACCAGGCTTGAACAATGGCTGGCGCACTGTCTATCCAGGGCATATCGATTGCACATGCCGATTGTGTCACAACAATGGTTCTGGGGTTCGCAAGACACACAGCTTTAACCAGCTCGTTTGTCCTTCTGGGAAGTGCCAATGATGTTCTGTCGATTCCTTCCTTCTCAGTATCATTGTTATGGCCGACCACGAGCACTACAGTATCGGCTTCTTTGGCTGTGGCAATAGCCTCGTCGAATAAGGCTTGTTCATTAATCCGTAGCTCCACACCAACTCGGACGCCGGATAGGGTATGGAACAAAGTGTTGTCGTGTGGTGGGATCGGTGGTGAAACCACCACGTTGTCAATTCGGAATGCATACTGACGTCCCGAAGTAAGGTCTTTCTCTGCACAACGATTCGCACTGCCGCAGTTCATGAAATAGCCGCCTGTCTGAGTCCACTCGTAATTATCAATAAGTACCTCGTCGTCGATGTAAAGTCTTGCTTTGCCCGTGTTTGATAGACTAAACTCATAGGTGCCAGACTCCGTAGGTGTTAGGATGCCAGTCGCGCGGTAACAGTGAGGTTTCCCTCGAAGGATTTCTGGGGTATCGCCGTCGCTCATCATGAATAGTATTGAGTTTTGCCAATAAGACGAACCAATTACTGGACCTTGGAAGTCATGGCCCTTGTAAAAGTCGACTTTCACTCCGGCTTCTGAGTCATCGGGAGTTCGAAGTGTATTACCAGGTAAAGGCGGCTGCAGATTGGTTCGAATTCCTTGGGCAAATGATACAGTGAGAGACGGGTTTCGCTCTACTGCAGCCTCAGAGATAGATTCGTATGGAGTGGTGATGTAGTAGGGGTTCACTGCAGCACTCCCTGTACCTCCTGTCGTTGGCTTTTTGGCATTAGGGCCCAGGATAGCTAGGCTCGGGATTTGTGTTGGGTCTAGCGGCAGGATAGCCTGATTCTTCAGAAGTACGATGCCGCCGGCCGCTGCTTCGCGTGCCGTCTTCCGAAACTCAGGGTTATCTGAGCTTTTTTCTTGACCAGCATTACTCTTGGTCATCGAGTCCAGCAAACCAGCTTGCGAGAGAAGTGAAAGGAGCCGTGTAACTGAGGTATCGATGTGCTCAGTCTCAGATATCTTTCCAGACTTAACGGCTGCAAGAAGAGCCTGACCGTATCTGATGGCTGGTCCAGGCATCTCGAGGTCTGTTCCAGCAACGATGCTCTTGATAGTGTCATTGGTTCCTCCCCAGTCACTAACGACCAAGCCATCAAACCCAAAATTGCCTCGGAGAAGATCCTTTAACAGAAATGAGCTGCAATCCACGTGTTCGCCATTGACCTTAGGATACGCGGACATGACAGTCCAAGGCTTCGCCTTGAGTGCCATTTGGAACGGCTTGACGTAGATTTCACGCAGGGTGCGTTCATCGATTTGCTGATCCATATTAAAGCGCCTTGTTTCCGAATCGTTGGCAACAAAGTGCTTTATGCAGGCGCCAACACCCTGGCTCTGGACTCCCCGAATATAGCTCGTGGCTAAGACTCCCGTAAGATAAGGGTCTTCACCAAAATTCTCAAAGTTTCTTCCTCCGAGTGGAGTCCGACTGATATTGATAGTTGGTGCGAGTAAGATGTGAGAATTTTTGCTTCGTGTTTCGGATCCCAGGATGCTCCCGAGGCGCTCGACTAGGAGAGGATCAAAAGTCGCGCCTAGGGAAATGCCGCAGGGGATATAGGTCGTATGCGTCCCATCAATCCAGGTTGAACCTCGCACGCCTGCTGGTCCATCCGTCATTTTGAGGCTCTTGATGCCAAGCCGGTCGATGTTGTGTGTTTCCCACATATTCTTGCCTGCCAGGAGAAGACACTTTTCTTCAAGGGTGAGCTCCCTGAGCAGGGACGCTATCTTGTCGTTGTGATTCATGGCTGAGAATATAGGCGGAAGAAAAGCAAAAGATCGTTGGTGCTATACAATCAGAACGAGGTTGTTGCATTTGCTGTCAACAAATTGCTTAAATAGGGGAGGGGGATGAATTGCGGGGAATAGTGTGGAATATGGATATTGATATCCCGCATGGCCCCAACCAAAGGGCGAGTGCTTCCTTGAAACCTCACAAAACTCGGCCGAGGTAATGGCTTCGTGAAGTGGGAGGACTTCCCCGCAGCACAACTGACAAACTCGGCCGAAGATTGACAATCCCTACATCATCCTCCCGCGTTACCTTGGGCATGAATCGTGGAGGCGGGGGGACAAATCCGGAGAAATGGGGTCACGATCTTCGGCGAGATTGAACTTAAATATCTACAAGATCCGAAATTTTGGAACGATATTTCAGCTCATCAGCCTCTCCTGTTCTTTTCCATAGTTTAAATCCGCCAGTTGACCAGGCTTCACTCAATCATGTTCGACAACACGTCCCAAAACACCAAAATTCTATTGGCCACATCCCTTGTCTTGTCAGCATGCGTTGTTGACTCAGTCACCATAGCCTATGACGGCTCCGTCATGGGCTCTGTCAATGTCATGCCGAGTTATGTCAAGTTCTTCAATATCACCACTACTACAAAGGCTGTCAACTCGACCGCCACCCATATCGGTGCCATCTTGATGGCTCCTTTTGCGGGCTTGATTGTCGACAAACGCGGTCGCAGGGAAGGAATTCTTATCAGCGCCATTCTAAACGTTCTTGGTGCTGTCATCAGTGGAGCTGCGCAGAACATCGCCATGTTCATCGCTGGAAGAATGATCATTGGTATCGGTGTTGGCTTAGCCCAGACTGCTGCTGGTTCTTATGTCTCCGAGACCACTGCCCCCAAGGTCCGAGCCTTCGCCTTGGGAATGTACTACTCCTGCTGGGCTTTGGGTAGTTTCCTTGCTGCAGGTATTTCTTATGGTGTAAGTCTCTCAAACCTTTTCTCCGTCTACCAGTTCGCTCCCTAAGCCAGCTATTCTCCAGTGTGCCCAACTCGAACCATCCAACTGGTCCTGGAGAATACCTTCTCTGTTCCAGGGCTTTGCTCCCGTTCTCCTCGTATGCATGGTGCCTTTCCTACCCGAATCTCCTCGGTGGCTCATCTACAACGATCGACTTAAAGATGGTTTGAAGGTCCTTGCACACATCAATGGTGCCACAGTCGACGATCAGAGCGTACAGTTACAATACCAGGAGATTATCGACACCCTCAACTTCGAGAAGCAAATAAAAAACCATGCTGCCTTCCGAGAGATTGTTCGCAACGCTCCAAACAGGAAGCGTCTTGCGCTTGCTCTGTCGATTGCCCCCCTTACCATGTTGACAGGCTCTAATGTTATTACTTATTACTACGGCGATATGTTGCAACATGCCGGCATTACTGCCTCCAAGACAAAAATGGCTATTAACCTGGTGCTATCGGCCTGGCAATTTGTCATTGCTGTTTCCGGCTCCCTTTTCGCCGAAAGGCTTGGTCGACGCGTCCTCTGTCTGTCGTCTTTGGGATCATGCACAGCCATGTTCTACGTCGTCGGCGCTTTGACATCGGTATATGGCGATGGACACGTTACTTCAGGCGTTTATGGAACGGTTGCTTCGATTTTCTTGTACCTGGGCTTCTACTCGTTTGGTCTTACTCCACTGACCCAAATGTAACCCCCTGAAGTCCTGTCGTATAAGATTCGAGCTACTGGAATGGCTATGTTTACACTTTTGGCCAAGGCCTGTGGAATCTTTGTCACTATGGTTTTTCCTTTCATGTTTAAGTCTTTGGGATGGAAGACTTATATGGTCAACGCGAGCTGGAACGCTGCGTTTTGGATCGGCGTCTACCTTTTTTGGGTTGAGACTAAGGGGAAAACTCTTGAGGAGATTGACATTTTGTTTGATGGTGTCAAGCACTCAAATGTGCCTGATTTAAATGAAGTGCGGGACGACGAGAAGGCGACAGATGATAGGATTGAGAGCCTGTAAAACTGTGGTACGAGTTAGATGGATTGTTTATGATAGGTGAGGTCGGGCTGCAGGTTGAGGGACTTGGGAAAGTTTTATGTTGCTACATATAAGAGTCAAAAAGATTACTTTTAGGCCTTCTGCAGAAGCAGTGACAGCAAGCAACACGGCCAGAACATCACTGGTTCGTGAGACTACCGGTTAGTAACCCCTATCTGTGGCTTGTCAGCCGTTATTGAACTCTCAAGAGTCAGTGGCCGGGTTGCTCATAGAGCCCGAGCCGATTGTGGGGCCGGCTTTGCGGACTTTGAACCCACAGCTCCGCAGACCAAGCCCGCAAGACGGCCGGACCCTATTACGCCTACTGTACTAGCCAAATCCCCTATATAGTACGCGTCAGAATCGGCCGCAATGACCCCGAAGCCATCAAACTTCTCTCATCTTCCCCATTGGCTAAAACCATGGCACCAAAGTATCTGCACAAGCTTCGCGGAAAGTCCATTGTTATTGCTGGTGGGACGTCTGGTGTTGGATTTGCCGTCGCCGAGGCCTGTCTTGAGTTCGGCGCAGAACTTGTCATTGTTAGCCGATCCCAGGAGAACGTGGACAGGGCCGTGCACAGGCTTCAAGCTTCATACCCTGACGTAGCTACCAGTATCCAGGGGCATACCTGTGATCTGATGAGCGGTCAAGCAGAAGCAGATATTGTCAGGGTGTTCGACCTCGCAACCAAAAATGGAGCCAACCTCGTCGACCACGTCATCAGTACCGCCGGTTCACTTCCCAAGCCGATGACTCTGGCGGATGCTACATCAGGCGATCTTGTGGCAGCTAGCAAGTATCACTTTATCGGGGACTTGCTGCTGGCCAAGGTCGCTGTCAGATATCTCAAGCCCACACATACATCCTCCATCACCATGACAGGTGGCGCTGGCACTTTCAAGCCTCCTCCCGGTTGGCCCCTTTGGGCTGGTGTGGGAGGGGCAAAGGACGCTCTCACGCGTAGCCTTGCGGTAGAGCTCAAGCCGATACGGGTCAATCTAGTCTCTCTAGGGGCCATTCGAACGGAGCTGTTCGATCGAGCTGTCGCGGACTGGGGCGATGAAACCATAGACGCAACCAAGAAGGCGTCTCTGCTGAACAGGATTGGAGACCCTCAAGATGTCGCCGAGACCTACCTCGCTCTAATCAAGAATCATTTCGCCACGGGAACAATCAACTTTGTGGAGGGTGGTGCTTTGCTGGTGTGAGCCTCCAGTATGAGCGGTGTGCCTAGGGTAAAAGGGCTGGCTGGGCCCTCAATGTTTGAGGTACCTCACATGTAATTTTGCACGTTCCAGTTACAGAAAATCGCTTGACAATGAACATCCAATTTAGTACTTAGACGTATCACTTACTTAGTACACATAGCTTATGCTAAATATAGCAGTCTCTTTCAACCCAAACTCATACTTCATAGCAAGATACTATAGTTCTCTTGAAATCATTGTCGCCAAACCAAGAACCTTCTCCTCCTCTAAGCGACGGCAGATCAGCTGCACACCCACAGGGGCGCCGTGGTAGACCTCGGCATCATCTAACAATAGTTTAGCCCTGGCACAAGCCCTAACCATATTTTAAATCAAATCTAGACGAGACAGAACTTACAACTCTCCCACACGCTTTTGTCTAAGGCGCTCAACGGGGCATAATTTGCGTCGAACAAGTCAACTTCTCGGTCACAGCTGGTGACTGGAATTACTGCAGCAGAGTAATCAAGCAAGTTTGTAAATGCGGTATAGCCTAGGAATTGTTAGCACTGGCCGCAAGTTCCTCAGATTCATCAATTCTGTGGTACCGTAGTAGCTGTATCCCCCTGGCCTTGCTGCTGCAAATGGCGCCACGGGAGCGATGAATGCGACCGCAGGCTCTCCAATCTCTGTCAGTTGGGAGGTCGAGTTCCAATAGTCAAGATACTCTTTCTGGTAAGCGCGTTTCGCTCTGTTCGTCGCCGCGATTTGGGATGCCGTCTTTTCAGTACGTCGCTCGCGGCCATACATCTGAGCGACCTGGTCTGAAACTGGTTCCTTTGAAAGTGCGAAGGCTTCATGAACATCACGGCCGCCATCAAATGTCCAAATATCGGTCTATCCAGGTTAGCGAAATGGCTCGGGGCAAATTGGTAGTAATTGCCATACCGCCAGATCGACTGCGCGTTTATGGGAAGGCGGCTTCCATTCAATAACTTTGTGGCCCAACTTCTTGAGTGCGTCCGCAACCCGGCCCAAGGCCCGAGCGACCGGCGGATGAACTGAAACCTGGCCATCGTTCAGGAGGAGCCCAAACACCATTGGCGAATCGTGTTTCAGGGCTTGTTGAAAGATTGACTCTCGCCACGGCAGTTCCAACACCAGCGGATCGTGCAGCCATGGCTTCTTGCTGAGTACTGCTTCTGTAAAAAGCTTGAGTGTTTCGACCGACGGCGCAATGGGCCCAACAACGCTTAGCAACGAGCTCTGGCCATCCATACTGTTCGCCATTCCCTCATATGGGATCCTTCCACTCGACGGTCTCAGTCCATACAGACCATTGAAAGCTGAAGGAATTCTGATGCTGCCTCCAATATCTGTTCCGACTCCCAAAGGGCTTCCACGGAGTGCAATAAGGACTCCTTCTCCACCTGAGCTGCCGCCTGATGACAGCAGCCTGTTCTTCGGGTTTGGCACGTATCCGACGATGTTATTGATCGTTTCGCCCGTCATGAGTGTATGAGGAACACTCGTCTTGCAGTATAGCACTGCGCCAAGTTCTCGTAACTCGCGCACAAGCTCACTTTCATGGACTTTCTCTTTGCCGGTGCCCTTCTGCCCTTCAAAAGTCCCGATCCAGCCGACGTATCCCATCGTCGTTTCTACTCCCTTGACATGTAACTGGTCCTTAAGGCTAACGGGCAATCCATGGAGAGGACCCACAGGCTTTCCCGTTTTCGCAAAATGATCGTCAAGTCTTTGAGCATCTTCTAGGGCGACGTCAAAGAATATTTCGTGAAGACAGTTGGTCTATAAAAACTGATCAGGAACGCAATCCTGGGCAATAATATCTCGGAACCCTGTAAAACGATATGCGAATTTTGGTTTCAAGATACGCACCATCTGATGAGCAAGCGCTGCTCTATGGCAGAAGGCATGAAGAACATCTCGGGCCTTCCACTTGCCTGCATGGATTTGGCGCAGTATGGCTGATGCCTCAGCTTCGGTATATTCGACTTCAACATCAGTGAGGAACTGACGGATGTATTCATCCGTCACATCTTTCTGGATCTCAGCGGATGGTAAATCGACTGGTAGGATCCATTCAGGTGGGATGAGATTCTTGAGGGACTGTCGTTTCTGCTGAGCTGCTAGTTGCCAACTGGGCGTCTCCCCGCTGGCCGTGGAAGACATTGTCGATTCGGTACCCTTTGTTCTTTGTGATGGTAGAAGTGGCTCGTTTCCGCAGAAGCCAAGACGAAGTTCAGATGATTGTTGTCAATTGGGGGCTGGCTGGCTGTGAAGAACAAAGAGTATAGCTTGTGCAATGTCATGCATTTGGTAAAGACGCATGCCGTCGGATGCCGAGGTTGCCCGGACCGTCGTGTGGCCCCAAATTCCAGGCTTAGCTACCCCGCAACGCAACAAATTGCAAACCACCCCCATGTTATCTTAAGCCACTGAGAGGTACCCCAAATACATTCCAGACCGTTCCGGTACGATTTCAAGGCGTTAGATACATTGCTGAACTCTCCAATACGTCTTAAATGTCTCCAATAATTCTCAAAGGCCTCCAACACCTGGTAGAAGCCTCCAATACTTCTCAGAAGTCACCGACGGTTCTAAAACGCCACACCTATCAAAGGCCTCCAACCCATCTCAGAAAGCCTCCAATACTTGTTGAAAAGCCTCCAAATGGTCTGGTGGCTTATCTGGATTTACACCATCCCTTCCCGTTTCGAGCGTCGCGATACATGTGGAACCGAACCTTATCTACACCGGGCTACCTGCCTGTTCCGTAAATAAGGGAGTATTGAGTCTATCAACATCAAGACAGCGAATACATAAAAGATCCTATCCAGTAAAGCCAAGTACTTGAGGTCGCTCATTGTGCTCTCATGTCCTTTGATGAACACTTCTTTCAGAAATAACATTTTGCGACAACATCGCTGTCCTCCGCAAGCAATCTTATCTCGCCCACGATGGTGCCCTCTGAAGCTGATTCAGTTTACCGACCGTCAGACAAGATACCTCCTGCTCAAGAGGAGGATACAAAGGTCGGGGTCATCGAGGATGGAGGAGAAGTTTTCCATGAGGGCGAATATCGCGCCCTAGGATGGTTGGTTGCAAACGCCCTGACCTTCCAGCCCAAGGCTAACTAATACATGAACTTTAGGATTCGTACTGCCATCATTCTCATGAAGCTTTGCTTCGCCACTGGCGTACTGGCAATTCCTTCGACTTTCGGCATAATTGGTTACGGGCCAGGCATCATCCTCCTTGTCTGCTGGGGAGCCATGACTACCTGTACGCTGCGTTGTCGCTCCAGTTTTCGAGCCAAGACTGATCCTCAATAAAGATTACGCCTACGTCATGTACATCTTCCGCATGAGATACGCCGGCGTGCACAATATCGCAGACGCTGCCGGCCTCATGGGTGGTCCGATCGCCCGAGAAGTCGCTGGAGGACTCTTCATTCTGACCTGGACGTATGCGCTTGACCTGTGTGTTTAGAGGGTTCGGAAAGACACTGACCGACAAATAGTTTGGCATCTGGTGCAGGGTTCATTGGACTGGCACAAGGTTTCCAAGTGCTATCTAGCCGGCACGTTTGCAAGGTGGTTTGGACCTTGGTTGCCGCTATCTGCACCGCCTTAGTTGCCAGTATCCAGACATTGGGCAGACTTGCCATCCTGACTTGGATTGGGTTCGCCTCCCTCTTTACTGCCGTCTTCATAGTCGTGTATGTCAAGTCTACTATCTTTCCTATCTCAATGCTAACCTGCTGTCTACCTAGTGTCGGGGTTACGCAGGTGGAAAGGCCTGCTGCCGCCCCGCAAGAAGGCCCATTTGATACCGCAGTTGTCAGTATCGGCACACCGACCTTTGTTCCTGGGCTTGTCGCTGCCATAAACATATTTGGTAAGTCTTTTAATCTAGGAGATCATCGTGTGCTTACACTTTTTCAGCGGCATACGGCTCGACGCCGACGTTTATGCCTGTGATCGCTGAGATGAAGGCCCCCAAGGCTTTCACTAAAGCCCTGTTCTCCTCCCAAGCTCTCCTCGTATCTTGTTACATCTCCTTTGCGCTGGTTGTCTACCTGTGAGTCGTTTCCTCACGCTTCACCAGTAGTCACCGGAGGCAGCACTCACACTGATTAGATATTGTGGCCAATACGTTGCTAGTCCGTCGTTGGGTAGCGCTGGTGGTTTATTGGAAAGAATTGCCTATGGAATCTCGATTCCGGGTTTCATCATGACTTCTACCCTTTGGGTCCATCTGGCGGCCAAGTGTGTCAGTGCCTTCTCGCTTGAACTCACACCGGCCTAGCTGACATGGTATCCAGTTGTTCGTCCGCATTCTTCGAGATTCAGAGCACCTTCAAAAGCACAGTTTGACGCATTGGTCAGTCTGGCTGTAAGTAAACCCACTCTGATTTCTTCTTTGATTGAGCTGATTTACTTTGCCAGTGGTTCTACCCTCGGCATTAGCGCTGCTGCGTTTATCATTGCCGGGGCTGTCCCCTTTTTTAGCTACCTCATCGGCTTCATCGGTTCACTTTGCTGTGCCCCAACATGTGTGAGTGCATTCCCCACCCATCTGAACCAACAATAGCATGTTTTAGCTGATGACCACTGCTTTAGTTGATCATACCCGCCTGCATGGGGCTCTACATGGATTGGGGACTTCGCGATACCAGCAAGCTCACACAAGCGGCGTGCTATTTCCACATTTTTACAATAATCTTGGGCTCTTTTATCACCGTTACTGGCACGTACACTACCATACAGAGTATTGTGGATGCCTATAAAATCGGTGACGTCGGAAGCCCTTTTACCTGCTCTTACTAAAACAAGGACAGCTAGCGAGGCACATATTTGAGTATCTCATTCTTGCTTTTCGTTCTGCGCATAGATAAAATTGGCAGCTTTCGCCTATCAGTTTAAATCTAGAAACAGGGGAATTGAAGACGTCTTACCGACGGGAACAAGCTGATTCTCGTGGGCCCATTCGCGAACTCCATAATACCCCTCGTCATTCGAACCCCAGTGCTTCCGGGCCGCCGGTTTGGTCGGGTGAAGCTCTTCGGTAGTGCCGTTGGCTGGTGTAAATGCTAAAAATACGTAGCGATGCTTGCCAGTCTTCGCCGGTGGCCCTGGTGGTTTGTACTCAATAACATCTTTTACTTCGAGAGTGGAGATCTCGGAAGAAGATGGGGCTGAGACACCGGTAGCGATCCAGTGACAAAACTCGGACCACTTGGGGTTATCTCGTGATGGGGCGTCGGGGTCAGTCAGGGCGAGGACATAATTGACGCTAGAGGTTGTCTCGCCGGCCGACTGCGATTCGGGGTCCGGCTTCTCTAGGTGAATTGACGGTGCAGACTGCAAGTGGGAAGGCTGGAGTGTATTCCCGAGAGACGCAGAGTCATGCTCCCACGAGGCCCGAAGTCCAAGAATTGGCGTGAAGTCGTCGATGACGGTGGGGATAATCTCGGCATCCGCGAGCCTTTCAGTGATCAGTCGAGGGCTCTAACACAGTAGGATTGCTACTTACTTCCGACGAACCCAAGCCATATCATTGCTTGCAGGATGCATGATGCGCTGCTCGTCGCGTTCAGCGGTGACAAGGGGTGCTGTATGAAGCAAAACAGTGGTTTTCCATAACTTTGTAAAGAGCATTGTGGCGGGAGAAGAAACACGGATCAAGACTAATAAGAACCTGTTCTAGATTGTAAGTAGAGGAAACTTTAAGGTATCCGAGATACAGTGGCTGGGCGTGTGCACGAACCGTTGTTGAGACCCCGCACCATGATGTCACGAACTGGCCCGTCTGACGTCTTGGAAAGCTTCGGTCCTCAAACCACAAAAACAAAGAGAGATGCAAATTGGAAACCTAGCCATGAATTTCACTAGTTCAATATGCTAATACTTTAAACAGACACCATATTTTTCGAGGGGCCATTTGAAATGCCTTGCCTGGATCTATTGGCGTTGAAGAATAGCCCCACGAGTCACCAATGTTGATACGTCGCGGGAATGAATCTTTCATGGCAGGTTTATGCACATGAACTAGCATTTCAAGTATGGTGAGACATTTCTGATTTTGACAAGCTTGCCCAATGCGTTGTCTTGCCAGATGGTTGATGGGAGATGATCGACAACAAGCTTGCTCGGGTCAAGGCTCGGTGAATCTCATCATTGGGCAAACATTAAGAATGGATATATCGATTGAAAAAACGTCTTTGAATACCAAGTGAAACAAGGAGCGGTAGCTATACGCCGCTGGGCCCGAATCTCGGGCATTGCTGGTAAAGCCAACTCAACCCTGTCGTGTTAAGTCAAGTGTAATCAGTCAGAGGATGTTGAAGTAACGAGCACTTCCTTCACTATCCACACTTCGTTCAACGTCAAACTACCACATTCGGTCATTCGCATTGTTTGAGTAATTGCTGGAGTGGCTCGTAAGATCACCGATCTTTCGTGTGGAGAAGGAAGCCATCTAGCCCTACGATTGGGGCGCTTCTACCAAAATACGCCAACAAGACTGCTACGGGTCCAGACACGAAGGATCAGACGTGGTCTCTCGTCTTGAATTTCTCCTCAACAACTTCACTTGTTGATTCAAATATTTCCTCAGACTATTACGAAGAAAAGACTAGCCAAGATGTCTATGTCAGTTAGCGATGCTGCCGGCGCCAGAGAGGGCTTCCCCCGTCCATTCCCCAACACCCCCAACAATGTTCTAGAGCAGCTACGTCTTACCGGTAAAGTTGTCGTTGTTAATGGCGCAGCTGATGGGATTGGGTATGCGGTTGCTGAAGCCATGGCTGAGGCCAATGCCCACGTTGCCTTGTGGTATAACTCGTACGTGGAACTGTCCCATGCTCTCCTTGTTCACTGGGCATCCTGACATGACATTTCTAGCAACGACGCAGCAATTGAGAAGGCTGGGGCTTTAGCTAAGGAGCACAACGTCAAGACTTCTGCATACAAGGTTAATGGTAGGTGGTCAGTCGACTTAAAAGACACAGAGGTGGAGATCTAATACGTAACATTGTAGTGTCGGACGCGGACCAGGTACAAGAAACAATCGCGAAAGTAGTTCAGGATTTTGGCAAGATTGATGTCTTCGTTGCCAATGCGGGTAAGTGAATAGTCAAGATGTAGCACATGATTCAGGCTAACATTGACCAGGTATGGCGATATCCAAGCCCATCCTAGAACAGACTCTAGATGAGTACAGAAAGCAAATGTCTGTGAACGGTATGAAGAGCGGCCCGTCTCCTAAATCGAGTAGTCGTTAACTCACAATTGTAGTCGATGGCGTCGTGTATTGTGCCAAAAGCATTGGCGAGGTCTTCCGCCGTCAAGGCTTCGGCAACCTCATCATCACTTCCAGCATGAGCGCCCATATCGTGAATGTTCCCGTTGATCAGCCCGTCTATAACGCCACAAAGGCCTTCGTTACCCACTTCGGCAAGTCTATCGCTAGAGAGTGGCGGGAATTTGCTCGTGTCAACGTCGTCTCGCCAGGCTTCTTTGAGACCAAGATGGGGGCCAGCCCTAATTGCCTCCAGGAAGCTTACCGTATGGCGGCTCTCGGTAGGCAGGGTCATGTCAAGGAGATCAAGGGTCTCTACCTCTACCTAGCCAGTGATGCTTCTACCTATATGACGGGCAGCGACGTTCTTATCGACGGAGGATACGTGTTGCCATAAAACGACCCACAAAACGAAACCGGAACAATCACTGGCGGAAGAAGGAACGAGGGGTAGGTACTTGGCTGCATAGCTTGAGTAGACCATTGTAAATCGCTATAGACTCCCAATCAATCAACCATGGCAAGGAAAAAGTCTCATCGGCGGCACAAGATACTGAAAGAGCATGTATGAGACGGCTCAACGGTCGGGACCGCCAGTGGTAAGTCGCTTCAGAATCGCCAATATCCCTAATTCTAAGCACTTACCTGATAGACTGGTCTTATCATGCCACCAATAATCACGGACGTAACAGTAATTCTTACCACTCTAAAACATTTCCAGGTCGATGTTCTCAAACTTTCCTGGTTAATACCGCTTCTGAATACGGCATGCCTGCCACAAGAACCCAACTTGTGACAGAACAGGCCATGATTTTCTACGAGATTTCTCCTGTCCGCGGAGAAAGTAGACTCTTGTATGTACCACACTGCCTGATATCTGATAAGATTGTCTTCTGGAGTTACATTGACTCTTTGAGTGGTGGGTCGATGGTAAGGGCGAGTCCGTCTCGCCCCGATCCGTAAAATTGCCCGGATATAGCACGCTGAATCAAGTTCGAGTCCATGAATCGCCTTCCCCGCAATTACCCCGCTCGGAACATACTAATCTCGTAGGGACGTTTTGTAAGCTCCTATCCGTGCTATCTAGATTTTATCCAAGTGTCAGCTTTATGACGGACTCACGGTGGATCAATCGAACTATCATGACCCTCCGGATATCCTAGCATCAGGCCACAGTTGCCAAGCCGTCAGTATGAAATTTATAGCAAGCGGAGCACGGCATACAGCTCCAGACGGATGAATTTCCTTTCCAGGGCAGTTCTCATGTTTGATGAAACAGAGACAGCCACTGGACCTTGCGCTGTTCGGTTTCGCTTTCGGCCCAGATTTCCTGCATCGTGGTATCGGAGAAATTCAAGCCGTATCATAGATCACCCCATTAAGTATTCTCGGCTCTCGTTCCCGAGCCCTGTCATAGATGCTTATTCCAACTGTATAAGTATTCCAGAAAATGCCATCTCAACGTTAGTGAAGAATCACATCATTCTCGTCCTCAAAGTTGTCATCTCCCTATCATATAACCCAGATCACCATTATGAAGGTCTTTACCATCGTCGTCGCCGCCATGGCCGCCAGCGTGGCTGCCACTCCTGCCAACGAGCCCCGACAGGATTGTGATACTTCTCACTGCGAGGCAGGTTGCAAGGCTAACGGTTATGTACGTTTAAAGGCAAACTGTACGTGAGCCCTCACTGATATGCGTCTTGATATAGGTTTGGAAGGGAAATGATGGATGCTGGGCTGGAAAGGCTTTGTGTGACTGCTGGTTGCCTTAATCGCCTCCTTTAAATCTTTGTGCTTTCTCCAGGCTTTAGGCTCAGGGAAAGCATCAATGACGAGCCTTGGGAGATGGAAAGGCTAGACGTAGTCGACATTAGTTAGTTTTTGTCTCTCCCACACCCTTAGATATAAGAGAGTAACACATCAGCAAAAGAACACTTTAAATACACAAAATGGCATTTTGAATCGGCCCAATGCCATGCAACACAATAACCTTAACAAATTGCCTCGAGTACATCTTTCTTCACGGAAATCTGCCCTCGCTACTGAGCAAGTCATGGACTATCAATCCGTCCTTCCCTCTCTCTTGTAAACGTATGCTTCTCATGTTTGGTCGTTC